>BGPR01001249.1:117970-137668 GCA_013235015.1 Araneus ventricosus | reverse complement strand
TCCAATTAAATAATAATAACTATTGTAGCCTAAGAGTTAAATGATTAATAACGCTTTCTTGGCAGAAGTTTCAGATGCATTTGTGGAGAGGATGTGGAACTAAAAAGGCAATATTAAATCGAAGAAATTACTGGAAATTTTTCTTAATATAACCATCTGTTTGTAAAAGTAAATCCATAAAAATGTAATAGACCGGCAGCGATATTTATTGCCAAGTCCTAACAAGCAAGCACTGGGAAGAAAATTAATCAATAATGCCAGGTAAGCACTTTGATAAGTGAAGTTTGATTGGTCAGAAAAACAAAATTCATAGGTCGAAATTAATAAGAAAGCCAAATTTGTTGTTCGCTTCATAATGGCTGATTTCCAACTTATTTATATCAAAAGTTATTATATAAATCTTAAATTATAGTTTTCAATAAACCTTACATCATGAGGGATGGCTACGCAGACTGTGATGTTGTTTCCTTTAATCAGAGTAAACTTGTGAAGTAAGTCTCGAGGGGGTAATAGATAGCGAACAATTAAACAAAAGAAGCGAATTGCAACATCCTCTTTCGACTAGCACACTGACACTGACTTTCTTGGGAGAGGCGGAGGTAATTAGCCTTGAAAAACACCTGAACATTTTCTGGCTCAGTGCTGTGTGCTACTGCCCTCCACAAGAAAACTAAACAAGAGCGCCAATTCCAAGAAAGAGTTCCAAGGCGCGAATTCTATTTTAGATGGAATGACTTTGAGCGTTCATTGCCCAACAGTTACGAAAGAAACACCGATTCTTATTTTTACAATCAAATCTTTTTAGGAACAGTGATTATGACATCGAAGACAACCCTTAATCAATAAACTGCTTATGAAACTGTTTGGCAGCGCTTCACTAGCATTGCCGAATGAATACCTACACAAAACAAGAAATATAATCAATGTACAGAAATCTAGAGTTTAATGAGGCTGTGCTTTTGAAACAAAACTACGTTGCAATTAGCAGATTTGCTAAATTTGGCTAGTAATTTACAGTTCATTCCGATTCTTGTGAATTCTATGAGATCACAAGTCACAACTCAAAAACACGACCCCACAGTTTTCAGATTCTCTTAAGGAACTAAAGATAATAAATATCCAAGATATTACTTGATTCTTCATAAAAGTTATATTATTTAAATAAGCTAGTTGGATGTCGCTTTTCAAAGCGTCACCAAATTACTGGTGGCATACTTTGTAGCTTTGGCTGGATTTGATTTTTTAAAGAATATTATTTTTTATTCTTATTAAGGAAGAGACCTATCTTTTTGTGGAATGGCTATCCAAACCTTTGCATCAACTTAACGAGAAAAGGATTATCCTAAATCAATACTATGTGCAAAAAAAAAGCAGGTCTACAAAATAATGAAGTAATTGCTGCATAACTGATTTGACTGCATTTTGCTGAAAACTTTTATTTATAATTCCTAGCTTAATATATCTGAAATCATTTGGAGCGATTTCATGAAAAATGAAGCTGTCGCTATTTATACTTTAGGGGGAACAATTCCAACTATTTAAAAATGACCGAATTACCAATACTCAGAGGATGAAATTCCCGAGTCCACAAATTTAACGATTAATGGTAAATATTCTTTACTTTTTTTTTAATTATTTGTGCTCCTTCTTCTGAAATCCAGATTATTTTACGTGTTTCTGATCAGAGAGGTAGATCGCCTTCAAACAATTTAAGAACATAGAAGTGCTCCAAGATCACATACAATGATATCTAGATCATAATGAAATGTTAAACACTCCTCTCCATTTTTAAATTTAGTTTAATTTTCTCTATTCACGTGATCGGTAATCTAAATCAGGCAAACACAAAATTTTGAACATGCAAATTAAAAATATCGGTTTTAAATATATAAAATACATGCAAAGTTATTTAAGTGAGATCTGCTAAACATAATAATTTTTTTAAAAAAAGCGAGTACAATCTAAATCATGCTTTTCTTAAACAGTAGACCGCATCCCAAAGTTGGAATAATATTGGAGTCGTGAGAATACTCGCAACAGTTTTCAAATCTGCAAGTAAACACTTTGAAGATAATCATCTTGATTTAAAAGGTTTAAATACATCTTGTTGCAAAACTCATTTAAATTGAATTTTTTTTAAAATTTAGTTAGTGATTCATTTAAAAATTTATTTTTCGCATTTTGGGCCATTATACAAATTTTTTTCATGAAATAGGGTCCATGAACATTTTTTTCCAAAAAAAGGGTGCCGTGAGTGCAACAAGAATAAGAAGACCCAATTTTTTTAAAAAATAAAAATTACGCAATTGAATATTAAAAGAACATTTTCCGGTAAGTATGCAAGAAACTGATGATCGATTTCGTTATTTTCAATCCGATCGATTTAGACAGGTAGGTTCACAAATCAAAGCGTCGATGCAATTGTTTTGCCCTTTGAACGAAGTCACACTGAAAAGGGGGCTGATAAAATAGACCTAAGCTGGCCTTGCGTTTGACGAACAAGGTCGCCGCCAACAATGCTTCAAGTATTACGTAATCTACTCCATTTCTAATGCTACTGTTTTCATAATTTACTATTTCTTTTATTAATCTGCTATTAATATACGAAATTTTATTTTTATTTCACTTTGCTATTGCAATTCCAACAAAGGGGGCGGGGGAAGCACTAGCTCACCGGCGAACATTCGGTTATGCCTGGCCAACGTCTACGTTCAGGGTATTACGTAGAGGGCGACTACAATATTTTAATGAATTCATTGCATCTACATAATATTGATTTGATTTTCCCTGGCGCAAAAGCCTCGAAACGCTACCGAAAATTGGTTTTAGACTTCAGGTGATTTACCCTGTCAATTCATTCATCTGTAACAGATGCCTGATACTTTTACGCTAGTGTTTAAAGTGCAGAACCTATAAATGAAGCATATTTTAACTGTTTTCCAAATTAGTAGACAACGCGTGTGTTGCGAACTTCCCCCCAAAAGTAAGAGAGGTCGGTCCATTGAACCTTATGAGGACCTGGCCGGAAGGGGGAGGACCCTCCTTTAACCTTTCTTGTAAGTTGACTTCTTGCTTTAAGAGAGAAAGTCAGTTTTCACTTGGTTCCCTTAAAGCCCTGAATACTGTATACCCGTAAACTAAAGCCCGTATTCAGGGCTTTATGTTCCTTCAGCGACGTTCCAGCGTAAGGTGTCACCCATTTTTTAAGACACAGTTGGACTCGTAAGTAAGATCTCAAGTGGCCTGGTCTCATTTGTCCATTTTAGAACTTCTATGGCGAGTGGTCTTCGAAAAAGTTCGTCATTCGAGTTCTTATTCATTCATTCCATTTTGTGTGAATACTTTTTTACTTTCTAAATTCTACTTTATTTGTTTTAAATATTAATTGTTGTAATTTTTGTTGATGCAATCATTTGATGCTGCTGCGTTGAGAGCGCAATAAAGTGTATTATTATCGTTATTGTTTAAATCTTCTGTTTCTTATATATAATCTTTACTTTTTAACTTTTTGTTTTTCTATTATTTGTATCTGTATTTTATTAGAATTAGCTGCAATATGCGCCATTCTATATAATACAGAGAGTTTTAATTAATATTTAACTAATTAATTTATATTTAATATCTTTGTTAAACTTTGTTAATTATAACTGGTCTCATTGAGACAGGTACACATTTAAGGAGATAAAAGAAGGGAACTCATGTTCAGTCTGCGTCACTCTAACATAAGGTGCCAAACTTTTCTGAGCACAGGGCACGGTTAGATATTTTAGAGGGGTGAACAGCTGCAAATTGAGACCCAACTATTATGTAAATGATATGATAAGTTTGTAGTGCTTGATGAGTGCATGATATCCTATGTCTAACATAATCTCAATGTCGTCAAGAAAATAAAACGATTTCAATGTCAGACAGCGAGTCGTCTCATCATTGCCTTTCGAGATAAGTACACTCTCATTTACATTATATATAAGTTAAGAAAATATTTTCTCCTGATAAGCTTGTGTGAAATAGATTTTTGCACACCGTGCGACTTCTCGGTCTCGGCTACAGTACGAAATTAATACAAAGTTTAGACATTGAAAGCACTATTTTTGAGTATTTCCAGCTATCCATATATCAGTTTAAACATCATGCATGCAATTTAAGAAGTTTTCGGCTCTTTTCCGAAAAAATTTACACGTGTTCAATGTTATCTCATCTAACTGACAACTACTTTGACAACTTTTTTTTAAGTTGCTGAAGCGAGAAGCATATTTAAAAAGCTGTTTTCTTTTGGCAATATACATTACTTGTTCGAAAGTTTAAAAAAATCTGAAACAGGAGTGCGTAATGTCATCAAATTATTCAGTCCATTGAATGCATGCTTTGGAGTCAAAGAGTTGTTGCAGAATTGCTTACATTCCCAAGAGATAGCTTGAACAGAAACTTATTAAAAAGGTGAGACGTGATATTAAGCGCACGCGATGTCAAAACGTGCCGAGCTTTCAAGTATCTTTTTTCTATTTTGATAAACAAAAAATACGCGTGAAGGACAACAATAGCTGCAATCTACAAAACTTATCTTCGAATAGAGATTAATCGTTTATACGATTTCACTTTGCATGTGGATGCTTCAGTGCTAAATAACCGTCATCAAGGAGGAGTAGAGGGCTATTTACCAATACTACACATTATCTCAATCCCTTAATTTTTAGCTGTAAGGCATGTTTTTAATATTAAAATGCAAACTTAATTAAGATAGTAGATATCTTAAAGTTTAGAGAAATATTACACACAAACAACTCCATTACATAGGAAGTCTGCATTTTAAAGCTTATTCTGTAGGTTTTAAATCAGTTCAAACTATAGGGATTTTTAATTAATATTTTCCCTGTGACGTAGGTTAGGCAAAATCAGACATATAGGAAAACAATTTTCTAACTAAGAACAGAGGGAGGTAGGAGCTCAATCATTGTGTACATAAAAAAATTTGCTAATGTAATTAATTCGTATTTTTCGCCCTTTGTCGGTAAATTGCTAATATGTGAAAGAAAATCTGATGGTGGACGCGCGATTTCGCAACTTGTCGGCAGAAATCGAGGCATCAAACGACGAATTGCGTTACTAATCAAATGTTTTCCCAAAAAAAATTTATTTTTTCATCTTGAGGTTTATGTGTCCGATGTAATTTATAAAGGAAGGGCTGCATGTTGCAAGTACGCCCCGGGCAGCAAAAGTTGCAGCAACGCCACTGCATTTTTCCTCTTTTGAAACACTCCTTGCCGCGTTATCGATTACTCTATTTCGACAAACTTTATCATTAATTCCCCTCACAGTTTATAATTATTCTTTTACCTGAAAGTATAGCCGTAAAAAACTTGCAGAAGCTTCCACGTAACCTTGATTTTAAAAAAAAGCCATTCTCCCCAGCGGTTACGGACACCGAGGGGGATCCAGCAGGGAGTTGGCATTCCACGGAGCATGCGTTTGCCTCATCGGGGTCATTTCAGGTCAAACGAAGCCGAGGAGCCCCATTCAGGTTTGGAACATCAGTACGATTCGTATTTCCGACAGATTTGAGTGGAAAAGGATGTGGATCAAAATGACGAATAAATTCTTCCAGTTACAAATATTGAACTAACGTAACAATATAGTTACTAAATTGTTACGTTAGTCACAAAGTTAAAAATTTAATTTAATTTGGTTAAATCATTATCTTTTAAAATAATTTCTGCATGGATATGTTATACTGACTAGTGTTACATTAAACATAAGGATAAAAGGTTTCATCAGAGATTATTTAAGAGTATTTTGTCATATTATAGCTTGTTAAAATCTTTCAAAAGTTACGTTAGTCACAATGGAATGACCCAATTCACATATTTGTGAAAGCAAATATATTTCAATAAAAAATATAAGCAAATATATTCGATAAATGAATATAAAATGTCCAATACAATAAAACTCTAAAGTATTGAAAAAGATTTATATTTTGATTATAATCAAATTTAACTCTCAATCCTCCCTATTCGCCAGCAGAATTACTTTTCCTAACTTGGTATATATTTGAAAACGTGTTACCATTTTTCAGTATACTTATGTTCAAAAATGGCATTCTTTATATTTACCAAAATATTTTTTAAAAAATAATATAATTAAAATATAACATCTGAGACTTCAGAAGATTTGTCTTATCTTTCCAAAAAAAAATCAAATACATATTCATTCTGAATTCAAATTTTACTTCAGAATAGAGGACGCGAGTCACTTAAAATAAACATTCAAGGAATGCGTGCTTCACCACTAATTTCATGCATTCATTTTTCAACATTCAATTGTTTCTTCTTAAACAAATTTTTAAAGTGGCGAGACTCTTAGCTAGAAATCTAAGTAGATCGTACCAGGAATTTCAACTGTACTGACCGCTAGAGTTTTTGTAACTTAGTAAATTGCTATGATTGCCGATTTCCAATGTCATGCTCTACCCGTTCATTATTCAACATCATTTAACCACTAATCATTATCTATTTGAACATCCTTCAAATTTTGCATGTAAAAAAATCATGATATGTAGTTCAAATGCTTAAGAAAAGGCGTCTTATACTTAAAATATGAATTTAAGGGGAGGGGAAGGACTCCTGTCCAAAATGCAAAGAAAACTAAATTTAGGAAAATATTTTACTGTATTGATGAAAAAATCACGAAATTTAGTCCAAATGTTTATTAAAGAAGAATCTGGGTCAAAATTTAAAAGATTTGTTTCAAGATGTGTTTTTAACTAATTCCAAAGTACTTTTATTACCAATTTGGTAGGTCCAGATCTAATTCCACTGCATTACACTATCAACAGATGTATCATCTTTTACAATTAATGCGTGGGCCAGTGATGGGTTTTTGTACGGAGTACAAGATCTCCGATGCCTAAATAATTGTAAGTTCAGAAATTAATTTATTTGATTTTCAACTTAAATAATGCGAGAGTGAAAAATTTAAATTACATTTAATGTAAAATGTTGTGAACGATGCTTTATATGTATTCTTCTTGGATCATATAGGTGATGAAAATTTACATGGAGCTAATATTCACTCGACTTAAAACAGAATTACGCACAAGCATACACTCTCAAAAATTTCCGTAATTTCAGGGCCACTGCCCGTAATTTTTACGGTCACCAGCCACTTTTCCCTTTTTACGGGCATAACCCGTATATTGTTGTAGGATATTTTCCACTTTTAAGGTCAGATCCCGTTCTTTTATCACGGACGCTTTTCATTGGTCAATCAGGATGACGTACCAACCTTTGAGCGGGAAATATTAAGAAGACACAGAAAAAGGATTTAGAAATGGACGCCATGTCGTATTTTTTTGGACAATCGAAGCGAGAACCCTGACTTGCTCAAGGAAATTGTGGATCAAGTATTTATTAATTAGAAGGTAAGAATAAGTACCCCCATTATTCTTTAGCTTTTTGTTGTTTCTTTAGTTTGTTGTTTTATTTTTAGTACTTCCTTATTTCAAACGTAACGTGCAGTGGACTGTTTAGTGTTTACCATTAGATGTTAGATTTCTGTTGTTCATATTAAAATGCCAAAATTGAAATATTACATAACAGGAGCGAAATAATTTGTTCAGAAATAGATAATTGCTTAACATATGTGTTAATTTCTCGCTAATGTTTTATTTGTTAAAATATTTTATGAGACAAATTTGAAAATTTCCGTAGCAAAAGTTTGCAAATTATATTCTGAAACCCTGTTATATTCTTTCTTTACAATAATTTCGATTATTAGCATTCTATAGTAATTCAATATTTCAGTAGTATCTTCAATAATTCAGTATTCTCAGTATATTCAATAACTCAGTATATTCAATAACTCGGTATTCTCAGTATATTCAATAATTCGGTATTTCAATGCATTGGTGTGTGTACAAATTATAAAATTTTGAAACACTCGATGATTTTTACCTTGGGCTAATCAACCCTCATCGTTTGAATGAGTATATTTTATGCAGATTGTGATTCAACATTATGGAAGTGTGATTGATTGATCTATAGTAATAAAAAAATTAATTTCTGTTTTGAGTTTTGTGTGCTCTTTATGTACTTGCAGCAGTAGTTAAAATATTTTTCAGGAGATTTTTCTCAAATATGTTGAAAGCACTGTAAAACTGATTTTAATAATTCATCGGGTGAAATAGATCAATTGCTATAGAACAATCACATTTTCTATTCACACATTAAATTTTATTTATGCATACATACATTCTATATATCTGTGTGTGTTTCTGAGTATGTATATGCAAATATATAAGGTAGATGACTGTTTAAAGCATATTAAATCATACTTATACTATTCTTTAGCCAATTTTATTGGCTTTCTGCTAGTTATAAAAATTTTCTGAAGAATATTTTAGATTCAGTTATGAATTTTTAAATAAATTAACCCAATTTGCACCAGTTTTGGCCACATTAATATTATATTTTTAACAGACATTTTAATGAATTTTAAGTAAAAATAAATCATTATGAAATATTTATTTTAGTACATTATTTTCTGTTATTTTAATTGTTATTTTTTTGATGAATTTATAAAGATATATAATAAAATTTACCTAAACTGATTTTAGCTGCAGATTTCAGTTTTAAAAAAAGAAACAGGAATGCAGAAAACAATAATTTAATTTGATTGATAAAATACAAACTATAATTTTAAGCTATATATACTCGCAAATTTTTTTGATACATTGCAAAAGCATAGATTTTTAAAAAATCAAGAATTTGCATTATTATACTCGCTAACAATATCCACAAATATGTATTTTTATAATTTTTAATTGCAACATTAATCAAATTCATCAGAATCATTCTTAAAATTAGAGCAACCCATGCATATAAAAGAATATTCCTCATCACTCGAGTCGGGTTCCTCAAGTTGAAATTTTCTAACATAAATGTGAGGTAAATGTTCAAAATGGAGATGTTTTTGACATTCCATTTTGAATGGCCTTAACTGCATTACCAACTTTAGATGGCGAGTAGCAAATTTTTTTTATGGAAATGCTACCTGCCTTCTTATTTTTAATTGGAGCCATTACTATGTAAAATGAAAACAAACAAAACTAAATTAGTTACTTTTATTTCAGAAATAAAGCTATATCATTTGCTTCTCATTTTAGAAACAAAACTAAATCAGTTACTTTCATTTTAGAAATAAAATTTAGTTGCTTTTATTTTAAAAACAAAACTAAATTAGTTGATTTTATTTCATCCAGATATTCTTAAATTTATGTAATGGCTCAAAACACAATAATGAAGTTATGTGGCCAGAACTGGAATATGTAATGTTCCACATTTGGCCACCACCCATTTAATCTTGAAAAAAATAATTAATTTTGATATGAAATCAGAATAAAAAGAAAGTTTACCTCATAAATCGCAAGGGTAATAAGTTTTAGATTAATCATTTTATTCTGAGAGCTTGATGATGAAAAACTTCAAATACTTGTTCCTTAACAAAAACCGTAACAGTTGCGAGTATGCAATACATGATCACGCATTTAATTTTTTTAGAAGTCGCATGTGTGAGAAAAATAAACCAATCAGATTGAAAATAGTAAAATAAGGATTGTTTGAAGTATTGGAATGCTTCTTATTAGTTAATTTGAAATTACTGGTTAATTATTGGACACGAACAAAAGAAAGATATGACTGGAGTTGTGTCAACATTTTAGGTAATTAGTCATTTGAAGGAATTAAGTTTCCATTGCTATTCAATGAGTTGGCATATTTTCATGTTTGTGAGCCTGGATTGCCACCTTGCCTTGGCCACGACCTTTCTGAAGGAATCGTTTCATATGATTTGGCATTATTTGTGAAATATTTTATTCAAGAAAAAAATGGTTATCTTACAATAAAATTAAATTTTATAATTTTGAAATTTTCTTATTTGGGAAATGAGTCGAGAAATAAGCCCAATGAAATAAAGGCAAATAAAAATAAAATAACTGTCCATCCATGCAGCCCAAGATAAACCTGGAGTTTAGGGTGTGTACTATTTTCTCGTCAATTTTCTTTGGAACATATTTATTTGACGTTGCCAAATGCTGTTTAGGATGCACAGTAAGTTATTTTTAGATCTCCTGTGTATTCGATGCTTACAGCATCTCAAAACGAGACATTGGGCATGCAAGTGTGCACCAGGCAATTTTTTTTAATTTAAAAAAAACATCAGCGGCTTCACTTTCAGCAAAGTGGGCCCCTCGTAGCTTCGCTTTTTCATTGAGAAACGAAACACTTGGGGAAAGCACGATGTCTGAAGACAATGAAACGTAGCAAGGGAGCTGTTTCCAGAAAAAACACTCCTTGTTAGATATTTGGAAGCTATAATTAGCAACACAGAGAAAGAGAATCAATAAATTAAATGAACGAAAATCTTCAGAAGAAAAGCAAACGGTTATTGAAAAATATCGTTTGGTAAATGAAGTATTATTCAAATTTGTACGTCGACCAATAGAAATGAGGTGAAATTAAGGGCATGCGCCGTAGACCTGTAAACAAATCACTGTCAGCGCATGCTCAAACGACGTCGAAAAAAATTTCAACTCGCATCCAAAACAAATGTTCTGTCACACTCTTCTCTTGGCGACAAACAACTGGCGAGCTTACAGGAAATGAAGTGAGTACACACTCTAAACTCCAAGTTAACCATTTTTATTATAATGTACTAAACAAACAGCTCCAGATAAGCACACATCTACATGCTCAGCTAACCGAAATGAGCTCAAACATATGTTTACTTTATATTTTTGAGAAGCTCCCGTCAACTATTGCATTATCTTCGGATGTACACTTGCATGCAAAATTTCAGCTCAGTCGGTTGATGGGATGTTGGGGGAAATCTTGTGCAATATTCAAATATTAGTTAGCTTATCATTTAATGATTTGTTTTATGATGTGAAGTAATTTGTTGTTCTAAAAACAGTTTTCTATGACTTTTCAGCATGGAAAGAATAGAAGACATTGGACATCCAACCAAGAAAACTAATTGATGCCTGGAAACAATTAGGTATGTGTATTTATAAAAAAAATTATAATATAAACTAAATTTGTTTTAAATATATTAAAGCTATAAATTTCAAAGTAATTTATTTTTTTATGTTTAAACATTACACTGTATTCTAAAATATATTTTATTATTAAAATAGCCTTTTTTACATGAGGTGAAAAAAAAAATTAACTTTTTTGGGTAGGTAATAGGCTTAATAATTCTTGTCAGTTTTTATGTTTATGGAATTTTTGAAACATGTTTGTACCAGTCATAGCTTTACATTAAACAGATAGCCAATAGTAAATTTACTTTTTGACGTCATTACCATATAACCTATGTCTTTTTCTAGAAACATTTCCCCAGTGGAATCTCCCTATAACGAAATTGTTTGGTTCCAGTTGAAAAATTTGCTATAGAGAAAATTTCGTTATACGGAGATTAGAGATTTTTGCAGTTATTTAAGTAAATGTTCCAAACTTTTCAATAGGTGCGATAAGTTCAAATGTATTTCATTATGACTTTCAATTAAAAATGAAGTAATATTTATTATAAATTTGTTAAAATTATATTAATTTTTATTGTGTAAATAAAATGCTGAAAAGTGAAGTCAATTCACCAATTAGAGAATAATATGTACTAGTATGGATAAACATAAAATGCGTATGGTCACATCCATTTGCTGTTTCCGTCCCCACTCCACTCCGATTCTTGGAATCTTGACCCGTAGAAATGTTGCTCCCGCTGTAGAAATCCAGGTCCCCACAACTGCATTACCCTTCACATAGCACTCTATTTTTATGTGTTATCGCTGGAATGAACAATGCGAGTGGTTCCAGAAACAGGCACATGTGAGCCCAGTGGCAGAATCACCGCGACGCTGCGTCGTACGTCGCAGATTTTGGACAGTGTCTGCAGACTATTTTGTAATAAAGTTTGTCATGTGCTCATAAAATAAATCCCATCATGAAAAATATCAAATTTATTAAACACACTTTCAAAAGAACTTAACAATTATTATATAACGCACATTGCTAAAATATGCAAGCCTCTCTCATTATCTTTTTCTTCCCTACAGCACAGATAAATCCCCAGTGACTGCAATTTGACCTTGGTGCTTCGTGCCTCTAATCGACATTGATACGACGATGTTTTCTACGCGTTTTATTCCACGATTACGTTTCCTGGCACTGGGCTTTTGGGTTTCTGGATTAACACGTGGTTTACTGGGGATGGCTGCAGTATATAAATAAAATTCGTTGTTTCGATTGCGATATACATTATTTGATTCATATTGCCAGCTGAAATAAACCTCTACAGAGGTTTTCGTCGATCTCTACGGCTGCAATTATTATTTTTTTTTCAAAACAGACGAAAAAGAACAAATTACGAATTGATAGCGAGGAACTGAAAGTTCAAGCCAAATTGCCCCAATTTTAAAACTGTTCTAAGTAATGAACAGAATTCATTATCTACAATTTTTCAAAATACATCACATGTGTGCAATGCAAATTCCATAAATCAAAGTTGAATCAAGAATTTTTTAGGGATGATAAATATTTCTTCACCAACTTAAATAATAAATATAAAATTTTATATACATATTTAATAAAATTATCAGTTTGCATGCAAACCATTAAGTAAATCAGGACCAAAATATTGCGATAAATTCAAAGTTTTTATTTTTGCAAGTCATAATTATTATAATTAAATTATTATTCATTAAAAGCATTATTTATTATTTTAATTAAAAAATACTAAAAAAAATTTTGACTTATTTTTTTACAATATGGGGCATTCGTTTTAAGCATCAACATATTTAGATATTTCATTTATATAGACTAGGTATGTGTTTTTTGAAAAGATTACAAACAGAAGAGCCTAAAGTCTGTGTTTCAACAGAAAAGTACCCAAATAAATTTTCTGCATGAGACATTTTATAGTGCTAATATTATAGCCTGTTTCATTGTTAATTCTTCGTATGATATATTCCCAAGATTAATTAATAGCTTTGTTTGTGTTTATACAGTATTATTACTAAATAGATGTTATGGTTTTAATTTCCATTTATCATTATTTAATGGCGGCTGCCAGGTTGATACGACAACCAGAAAAAGCGTCATTTATGGGATCCCATATTCTGGGGCTATTTACCAAGTCCAACACTCTGTAGGTATTGAAAAGAGTGTTCACCCACTGGGCATCATCCAGGCGTTGTTTTGCTGCAGAGTCGCTTTCTTTAAAAAAATAGGGTGTCTGGAATCGTTGGGGACGCTCTGCTGTATATGATCTTTGCAGATGTTTGTTCAACAGCCAGACAAAAGACTCGTGGTCTGGGAGATTCACTGTGGGGAGATTTGGTTGCGGGAAATCTACCTGCTTCTATGTAAAAAAAGGCATTGTTGGGTGCATACTGACAACATTTATATACTAAAGAGTTTGCAGTTTTCTGTCTCGTTGCCAGCACTTGTTTCTTTCAATGGGAACTTAGTCAAACATTAAAACTTTGAAAGGCAACAAAATCTGAAGATTTTCTTTTATCATTTAATTTATGGTTGTTTTCTAAGGGTTAGAATCCGTGAGATCAAGCTTTAATATAAAATACAAAAGATGCTGCATGAACAATTATAATGGTAATAGTCTGATTCTATTGGTGGCACCTACTTAATTGTTGCCAAATGCCGGTTTTGGAATTTTTTTATTTAAAATCAGTGTTTTCGTTTTATTTCCATTTGCCCTGTTCATCTATAGGCTCTTCGATTCTCTCATTTTTGCCATCTTTTATTCAGCAGCTGGATCTGTCTGTGAAATTGCAGACTCTGACTGGTGGTACCTCGGTTTTCATCATTTTGGCCACTACTCGCCTGGTACAAAATAATCTATTTTCTCAGAATACTATTTTATTTTAAATTCAGTTACCTCAAATTTCATCTTCATCATTTTCTTGGCTTCATCCGCCGCTCAGGACCGGTTCTATGGTTGAAACAAATGAACGAATATCGTTTCAAGTGGACTAACTTTAATTATCACAATAGTGGAAATCAGTATTGTCACACAAGAACTTTTTCACTACTCATTAACAGGTGGTTTTTTTGTTTGTTGAAGTCTGCGATTCATAGGCATTTACATGCATGCTACTAGTATATTTTACCATCGAACATTATATAAATATACTTCAGTCAAGCTTTTATCAGACTTTATTGATGGATAGATTCTATATTTGGTGTAATTCACCCAGTTTAGGATTGAATTCATATTTTAAAATGCTTTACGTTTATCGTGCTGTTAGCAATTCATGTATATATAATTCTTTCAACTTTATCTCTTTGGTTATTATTCCTTTGGAAAAAATTGGAACATCTCTTCGTTCTCATTTTGGTGTGACAAGATTTAAGATATATATCTTTCTTAAGTATTTGCCAAACGTTTACCTAACTTGCATCTTAGACTGGTTATTAAAATTTGTTTGCAGGAGGTTAAACTACCATGGAATTATATTTGGGCTTTCCTTCAATGGAAGAGTATGGCTGTAAAGAAAACCCTGATTTCAGGAGTCATTTGTTAGTAGTCATTTCAAAAGCTTGGTTTAACACCCAGGAAAGAAACGTTGGTGTAATTAACTTGTATAATGCGATTACCATTGTCTGATTCAAGGTTACACTTTCTTTTATGAAGCATGGCTTCTCTAACACATATACAAGGTTGAGAGAATGTTTCTTATCTCGTTACCATATTGATAGGTATTCTTTTCAAATCTTCTAAATGTATTCAAGTTTTCAGAATGTTTTGTTTGTCTGTCTTTAGGTAATGTTCTAGTTATGCTGGTTTTAAAAGAAACCTCACATTTACTTCCACACCAATGGGCTCCTTATTGCGATAAAACTCCCTAACAGCTGGGCAGATTAAGAACAATTTCCTTGCAGGTGCTTCCAGTGTGACATTTTAAGCTTTTGACATTCAGTTCTTGGGTATAAAATTAGGGGCGTTTGAGTGATCTGATCAATTTATGGTCAACATTCCCAGAATCTGTAATCAAAAGTTCAAATTTTCTATTGGATGTTTTTTGCAGAATTGGCGGTGTCTCCATTTATAACGTGTTTATTCGAAAGAAACTTGGTTTAAAGAATTTCTTTAGTGATATGATATACGATAACTTCAATTAATAGCGATTTACCCATTACACTGGGATTAAGCACGATGGGCATGCATGAAATCACAGGCGCACACTAACGGTGAGCTTTATTACATATCCAAAATAACGAACTTTTGTACGTTATCTTATTTGGATGTTGACAGAAGGGAAAATCACGTTTCATATTTAAGGTATACTGTTTTCAAACTGAGGCAACAGAACTTGCAGGTCTTCAATTACAATTCGGTAATGAAATTCCCAAACACTGGGACCATTGTCGTAAAATCACAGTGGAGATGTTTTACGGCAAATGTTTGCGGGCGTGGACTGGACCCTGGGCTGAATTCTCTTATAAATTTCAGTGAGGTACCTGATGTAAATTCAAACTGTATTCCTCATTCACTAAAATAACACGCGAAGGGCATATTTGAAGGTTTTCTTGTTTGAGCCATAGGTAAATAAACTGAAGGTTGCCCTGAACTATTTTCTCCATTTCACATGACAGGTGGGATGTTCAAAAAAAGACAAGATAACTATTCAATCAATTCAATAAATCCTCAACAAGAATTCAGGCTACTTCCTCCTTAAACTTCAACAAATTTCCAATGTCACTTCAAGTAGAGGTATCTTCTCATTTCTGATGGTTTTCTGAGCATTTTACGGTACAGGTTAATTTGTGGCGAGCTGCCTTTATTTCAGATTATTGTAATATTCTAAGCCTTTTCATCGTGAACTGAAGGTCTTAGCTCTGGGATACATCTTGCCTTGTTTCTTTATTGTTTTCATGTCTAAATTTGGAGATGGTTTATGATTCACTTCATAATGCTACAAACTTTAAACATTCACTAAGCAACTGATTGTTTAATACATTTTTATTTTGGATTCTCACCACATCGATAAGTGGTCGTTTTATTATTTGCACTAACAATTTAAGCTGATTATCAAAACTAGAATATCATTCTGCTACCAATGAAAGGTGCAAGCATTCTCAAATAGTCTAGTGAAAAAATATTGAGTTTCAAAGAAAATTTAGCATTGAAGAATATTTTTATTAAAATTCCACAACACAAAAGGCGTGCAATTGTCACTAGTTCAAATAAACTACTATGCCACTTTTTTTTTCCATTTCAAGCTAGAGTTTAAAAAAAATGCATACAAAACCGCCAAATTTTAAATCTTTATTTATATTTTAAAGTGACAGACAGTTATTTTTGGCTTTCTGTTGGACGCGCGTACATTACGTAGAGTCGTAAAAAAAGAAACAAGATTTCTGAAACACAGAAGGGGGGCGGGCAGGAGGGAAGGCTGAGCTTGCAAAAAACTAAGGACGATTTTGCTGTGATAAATGGAGGGGAGGGTCTACCTTCTTGAGCCATTGTCAGCCTGATTCAAGAAAACAGGGATTTTGTCAGACGCTTTAGCCAAGAAGCACTTGTCATGTAAAATTGCTATATCATTATCTTCTCCTTGAAACACCTCGAAAGCTTAAGAATCTTTTTCTTCTTAGCTTTTGGCAGCATTTTATTTTAATAAATATTCATCTCGTACAACTGACTTTTTTTATATCAGATTAACATGTAATTGTTTTCTATCATTACCAAATTTGAAAAGGCAACGGATCTCTAATTTATCGTCAAGTATTACGTTACAGAATAAATGAAAAGATAACTACAAATCTGTTGCCAATTTCATATCTATACCTTGCCTTTCGATTTCATAAAAAATAGAACAGAGGAAGATACCCTACCCCTTCAAAACATGAAGAATATCCTTAGTAATCTTTCGTAAAAAATATGGCATTGATATATTTTAATTGAACAAATATGAAGAATAAAAAGCTAAGTAAATACCAAAATGAAAGGAAAACATCTTCAAAGTGGTCATCGAATGGAGATGAGCTTAATAAATTAAATAAAAAATCAGAATTAGGGTTGTATAGACAAAAGGAAAAAATATTTAACATTGAAAAAAGTATTTTTTAAAAAGTAGGTCAGAGCTAAATTTAATACTGATTCTACTAAATGAAGCTGATTTCGGGAGTGATTGGATTCTGATGATATATATGGATTCCATGGAAGGATCATCATTTTGTTACAGGAAGCTAGATTAACAAATTTCAATTTCCCAAATCGTCTCTGAATTTCTAGTCACATAAATGTCATTTCGTTTTCTGCTCATCAGTAGCATACGCATTATACAAATACCTTTGGCTTCTTTTATATTCTGTTCATGAATAGGGTTGTGTGGTTAATTAAATATACAGAAGGTAACATGAGATGAAACAAAAAAAAAAGTTTCACAAAAATTTTGATTCCCCAAATGGTTAAAATTGTGAAAAGTTCTTAAGTTATATAGCTCGAAAGAACACACTGGTTTTGAGCATATTAATACTCAAAATATGGCAGTACGCTTGACGCGGCCATTCTAAGACACGAGGATTTTATCATGTTCAAATGGATCGTTTGTCAGGATATCAATTTCATCTAGGGATGAACTCGGGATCAGCGTTCAGTTCTTCAGTTCGATGGTCGAGGTTATCGCGTGGATCGGTTCGGGTCGGTTTATCTTCTGGGATCAAAACTGGGTCAACCAATTATGGTTCGGACGTTGGTTCCGGGACTATGGTCAGCTATCGGGATGGGATGGTTAGGATCAAGGGATCGTTAATGGATCAGTTCGTTGGGTTTAGTTCAGGACGGATCAGTGATTCTACTACTTCGGCGGCACTTTTTTTTTTTTTTTTTTTTTTTTTTTTTTTTTTTTTTTTTTTTTTTTTTTTTTTTTTTTTTTTTTTTTTTTTTTTTTTTTTTTTTTTTTTTTTTTTTTTTTTTTTTTTTTTTTTTTTTTTTTTTTTTTTTTTTTTTTTTTTTTTTTTTTTTTTTTTTTTTTTTTTTTTTTTTTTTTTTTTTTTTTTTTTTTTTTTTTTTTTTTTTTTTTTTTTTTTTTTTTTTTTTTTTTTTTTTTTTTTTTTTTTTTTTTTTTTTTTTTTTTTTTTTTTTTTTTTTTTTTTTTTTTTTTTTTTTTTTTTTTTTCATGCGCAAAATATTGCTCAATTCAGGATCTCTAACTGTGCTACTCAACGGGCATGTGGACTCTCTCCAACCGGTCTGTCCCCGATCATATTCTTCATGTGAGCTCTTGCGCCATATCTATACCGCTGTTATATCGCGACGCTCGCTGAACAGACTTTTCTCTCTATGCACAGCGCGCCTGCGGGCACTCTTTTGCAGCATTCATGCGCTGACATGGCCGCTGGCTGGAACTAAACATGCTGCTCGCCATGTCAGAACCATATCCCATGCCGCATGAGCGAGCCTTCCTCGGCGTCTGTGCCACGGTACTGGCATTTGGCATGGCACTCTTGCGTATGCCGCTGCTGTGCTGGCAACGCCTTCACTATTGGCGCGCGTTTGTGATGGGACGACTTATTTCGCCTTCAGCCTTCCGCACGAACCTCATTTCTATTTCGTCGGCGCGCTGGACTGGCGGATGAACATTCGGCGAACTTTGGCGCGTGCCGACGCCATCGCTGGATCTGCGCGCTGCTCGTGTTCGTGGCGGTTCTGCTGCTGGGATCGCTGACCGCATCGCTGCTATACTATATGGACTGCGAAACTCTTCGCGCGCTGCGCTTTGCACCTTTTGTGCCGCTGGTCGCGGCGTACCGCGTAGACGGTGGCGTTTGTTTAACAAGCGGCGTATGGCACCGCGCTGTGCCGTAATACCGACATTTTGCTGTCGGTATATGGTTTCGCTCGCCTAAACGGCAGCAAACTCTGGGACCGCGGGGTCGTTGGCGGATCGAATGTTGGCGTGGCATGTAGTACGCCGCGGTATGGTGTATAGTGGTTATCGCCAGCACTCGTAATAGCGGGGCCGACGCTGATGTGGCGTGGCGCGTTGTTCATCCGTGTATATCTAATTCGCAATCCGACACTTCTCGTTGTGCGCGCCGCTATCTGCGTGGCACATGCTGTTTGGCGCGTGGCCGCCTGGTGGTTGCTGCGCGCCGCAAACAGGCGGCTCGCTCTCTCTCACGCGACTCGCCGCGGCGCCAGCTGGATACTCGCATGTGGCCGCTGCTTGCGTCTTATGGTCGGTAACCGTCGCCCCATATGTGCGCGCGTGTGGTTCTTGTTGCGTGGCATGACATAATATGGCGGCTGCTGCCGCGCGTGCGCTGGGTAACAAACATGGTTGTATGGACTCGTACCGTACCGATCGCCTGCTCTTGCTCTTCGCTAATATCATCAGGCCGCGTATGCTCTTGCTCTTTTCGCAAACAAACCGGCGCCGTTAAGTGCGCACCACTCTGGACGGCGCGGCCGTAAAGCGCCTTGCGCTTTCATGTTGTATCACCGCATTTGGCTGCTATATTATCCAGCCGCCTTTTCTTGCATTACCATATCAATCTGGCTGGCGTTGGCACCAATCGCGGCGCTCGCCGGTTTCACACTGCGTATCGCCATTGCTGACCTGCTGTTACCTATCTGGTGCCGAACGCTGGCGCATGGCGGGCATTGTCGCTAATTCAGCGCACC
>BGPR01001249.1:75353-117945 GCA_013235015.1 Araneus ventricosus | reverse complement strand
CGCTCCTCCCAGCGCGGGGGGAGGGTATACCTTCGCTGACGTCATTCATTACCTGGATTCAGCAAGAAACAGAGGATTTTGTCAGACGCTTTGGCCAAGAAGCGCTGTCGATGTAAAAATTGCAATCATTATAAACTCGCCATATGAAACACCTTCTGGAAAAGCTTAACAGAATCTTTTTTTCTTTCATTTTGGTAGCATTTTATTCTTAAAATATTCATTCTACAACTGAATTTTATATCCAGTGTAATGTAATTGTTTTCTATCTATTTACCAATTTTGAAACAACGAAGCAGATCTCTAATTTATCGAATCAATATTACGTTATCAGTAAATAAAATGTAAAATACAAATCTGTTCCAATTTCATATCTGCTACCTTGCCTTTCGTATTTCATAAGAAAATAGAACAGAAATCGATACCCTACCCCTTCAAAACATGAATGAAATATTTATATCCGTTTCGAAAAGAAATGCTAGTATAAATATTTTATTTGAGAAATGAAGAACCAACATTAAAATAAAAGAAATACGAAAATGAAAGGGAAAAAAATCTTCCGTGCGTGGAATGCTTCGGGAATAAGACTTTAATAAATTAATACAAAAATCAAATTAGGGCGCGTATCAATAAGGAAAAAAATATTTAAGCACTGAAAAACTATTTTTAAAAGTAGTCAAGAGCTAAAATTTAACCACTGATTCACTAAATGAAGCTGATTTCGGGAGTTAAGATTCGATTCTGATGATATAATATGGATTCCATGGGAAGGATATCATAATTTTGAGCAAGATAAACAACATTCTAATTTCCAAATCGTCTCTCTGAATTTCCTAATCACATAAATGTCAGTAACGGCTAGATTTTCTGCTCATCAATAGCATACACACGACATATGTTAAATACTTTGGAAAACTCTTATCTTCTATTCGTGTAGACCAGAGGTTGTGGTACGTGGGTGCGAAGGTAATGGCGGAAAACACAAAACATAAGAGATTAAAATGAAAAAAAAAGTTACAGAATTTTGATTCCCCTAGTTCGTGTGAAAAGTGTAAGTTATGTAAGCTCGAAAGAACACACTGGTTTTATGAGCATATTAATAACAAATATGGCAGTACGCTTGACGTAGTTCTAAGACACGAGATTTTATCTGTCTTCATCTGGACTTAATTTTATAAAACTCAGCTCCATAAAACAAGCTCAAGGATCGCATTGAAATTGTCTTCCATTTAATAGTGGATTATCCCGATGAGTAATTAATTAACGAGTAGTTTTCATCATAAGTTCATGCGAAATTATTTCAATGCTAATTTCATTTGTTAGGATGTGGAACTATTATTATTATAAAAATTGGAATAAAATGTAAAATCAAAATTAAACCCAACAAATGTTATTAATTTAATTCGAGACGTCTGACTCTTAAGCTAACCTACACCGCTAGCATTATTAATAAAAACTTCTTAGCGTGAAGGCTGATTGGGGGATACGAGAGGGTACTCAAAAACAAAAAGACTAATCAAGGGGTAGGGGAGGAAATAAAGGTTGGGAACCTCTGCAGCATCGTAGAAACTTCTTAGTGGCTGGACATGATAGATTTTTTAATCTGACAATTGGTACATTTTGCAATGCGCGGATACAGTTGAAAGTATTCGCTGTATAGGAAGCAAAATCGTGGTAGTATAGTTTTCGGAAGCGCTCAATTCATGAAGGAATTGAAACGATTGCCATGGAGAAACATGGTTTAAATATGCAACATGTAACCAATGGCATCACGAAAAATGAAAGGCCACGAGAGCAAGAAAAGCAAAGAAAGCACAAAATTATGTTCGCGTAGAATGCTCGTAAGTTCTTTTTTATTTTGCTATTTTATTTAAGGGAACAGTTTTCAAGGGATACTTCAACTATATTCCCAAAAGTACAAGAAAGCTGTTTTGTATCAATTCCAATTTTGATGTGCCTTAATATTCATGTTTAATAAAGAAAATATGATCATAACATAAGTTACACTTTATTTCAATTAGGGATTGCAATCCGGCACCAATTTCAATCCGGTCGGATTGGTCACATCAAAACTATTTTGCCTTTTCATTCCAAAATCAACTGTATAAAAGATAATAAAGTGAGTGTATTACAAAGTTTATAAAAAAAGCGTTAATTTCTTATGAAATCAACTTTGTTTACACTGTTATAATTAATCAACATTTACGTATGAATCAACAATAAAAATTTAGTACAGTGTAACTAGTTAAATTGTAATTGTTACATTAGTTTAGTAATAATTAGATAATGACGGGTGGTTAAGTTCAGTCTCACACACTAGATTTCACAAATGACATCAATGATAAGTTGTAATGTAACTTATATTATGTAAGTAACTTATATTAAATCTAACTAAATCAAGCTTATCAACTGAGATCACAATAATTAGGTATTTTAGACACGCCAAGCAGTCTCATTCTTATAATTATGACAGTCATCATGAATCTGTTTAATCAATGGCACAATTATCAAAATAACGAGTTTAAAACTTCTTCGTATTTTTTAATATACTTACTTTAAATTATTATTTTAAGTAAAACAATTTTAAAAAACTCACTTTGGTTTAAAAAAAATTATCGTAGGAAACAAATAGTGTTAATTGTGTCATCTGCCAGTTAACTTCTTACAGAGCTACAAATATAACTAGCGGCCTAGAAGGCTCTTTCTGCTTCTACACTTGTCGGTTTTATTGTCAACAAATACTCATGAATAGAAGACAAGTATTTTCCTCGAACTCCTTCACTTTCACATGTAGTCATTTCCTTTCTTAATGTTTTCTCATAATCTTTCTCTTTTTTTGGTATTTATACTCTAGGTTTTCATATCTTGCTGGATTTGCGTTTGTAATTCTTTCTGTAATGTCAAATCATTTTTCAATGACGATGAATCTAAGTTATTTTCTACTATATTATCTACATTTTCTTTAAAGCTATCATCTTGAACAACTCTTTCTAAGATATTTTTCATTTCTAGTCTTACAACTTTTTCCCCCGGCATAGTAAATGCATCATCAGTTCGTCTTGTATCATCATCATATTTTTTTATTTCTGTAAGTATATTAATATTCCTGTTTTTATTTTGAATTGGTTTCAAAAGTGACATGTTTGTTTTAGAACTTTTAGACTAGTACCTGCAATGCAATACAAATAGGTACATACTTACAATTTAAAACGTTATTTCGGTCGCTATGAAAGAAGAAAGTCATATTATAAAGAAAAATCAGAAATATGGATCGTTACTCAATTCATTTCTAAGTCTAATTATCTACTTAAATCATTCTCGTACTCGTAAATGCAACATAAACATAATTCATCTATCAATTGAACAATAACAATGTCTATATGTGTAGCGGGTGAGTCAGCGTCGAAGACTCGTACGCACCACGCATTTAAGTACTTATTCTTGCAACAAAGCGAGTATTTTTTTCCAAGAAATCGGCTTTATGTATTTTTTTTAATTTACCGAATCCGGTAGACGTCTAATGTTGCCGGATCCGCCGGATTACCGGATCCGGTTTTCCGGATTGCAATCCCTAATTTCAATCCATTTTAGACAAAGGCGATATGAGGAACACTTTTTTATGTAGGAAAAATTCTGTGGTCGCAAAAAAAAACTTTGGTGTGTATTAGAGTTGTAATTCCGCATGCTTTTGGAAAACGGTCCAAATAATAGATTGGAACAATTTTTAGACAAATTGCACATGAATTAGCCTCTGGTTACAAAAAATGGCTTAAGTGGGTGATATTTGGGCTCCTACCTTAAATTTAACATGCAATAAATCTCAACTCCAAGTAATATACTATAAATCAATTTCTCACGGAATAATCGAAAGTGGGATTACAAAGGGGGGAAGCAACGAATGATGTGTTCTCCATCGAAAGCTGCTTTTCCGGTTATGGAGACGTTCCTTGAATACATGAGGCTACACACAATAGTGGACAATAAAAGAGGGGGGGATGATATCATTGCGTCAGCGTCATTTCACGATTGAAAGATTTCATTTGCCTTGAAATGGAAACCAACCGAACGTTTGTGACGAATCGAAATATAATTTTGCAGCCACGTATGATTTATGAGTAAATGTGGTTGTGAAGTCACATTTAGCTCTAGAATAACACTCCGTTTTTTCACATTTGCTAACTTTTGAAAGAATCAACAATTAATTTTCATGATATAAAATAATTTTGATAAAAAGAGTTGTTAATTCAGCTGCAAATGCTATTCACAAAAGACACATCATTTAACACTGCACTTGTTTCCTTCGGTCTTTCTTTTCTTTTTTCCAGATATTTTCACCACCAGAATTTTTCATGCAATATTTTAATCCCTTGTCACCACAAAAATTAGGGACTAGAAAGCATTGTTTACTAATGAAAAAGATGTTTACCTCAAATATGTTATTTATTTATATCAGTATTTAAGTTTTTATTAATTATTATTGAACGGTTCGCTAAAACAACAAAACTTTAACATTATTAACATATGTTGGCTTAATATTAAATACTATACACTTTACAACGTTTCTTACAATTGCTTTTATTCATAATACTGTTTATAACATTGTCACATAGAAATGAGCTTGCTACACAAGGTAACTAACAGAAAGATTTATTTGTCCTTAGTACTCTACAAGGACAGCACCACAGCTGAAGACTTATTCAGCTGTGTTCATTTTATATACCTAGTGGAATGTTCTAGAACACTCCACCAGAGGGTTATTTACATGGATGAAATTTACATATAAATTAAATAATAGAAATAATGATTGTAAACATAAAGTCCAACGACTCGAACCCGAGTCTCTTGGCATTGAGAGCAGCTCCCTAACCATTCGGCTATTGAGTCTTCAGCCAGACCGCGACAATATACAAGACTCGGATACACGCGCACTATCCAGTTTCCCATGACATATATTGGTAAAAATAAAGTTTTTGCGACTACTAGGGCTCGACACATCATTTAAAAATCTCTCAATAAAAGTCAAATTTCTAGAGGTCTTTCAATCTTAAATTATCGATCTTCTTTTTTAATCTTAAATGACTAAAATAGCACGAATTTGAGTTATTTTCCCTCGTACCTATTATCACACTACCTCATACCACAGTTTTTCGCCCCTATATTAACTTTAAATTTCATTCAAACGAGTTCTATAAGAAAAAAGACAATATACTGTAGTGAATTAAGTCTGTGTTTGAGAACCATAAAAGTCTACTTCAGAGTAAGTAACCAAACTCATCAAAAAACACAAAATTTTGTTAAACTTATTCATAGGTAATTAATTTTAAATGACAAATAATTTTATCCATTAAGTTGACGGGAAAATGCTATTAAGGGAATCGAAGTATATATCAAATAACTGATTATATTTGCGATATTATATCTAATACTAATGTAACCTAAATGAAAATTAGATCTCATCTAGTGGATTGATATCCATTAATAAACTTGAGTCAAGTTATTTATGTTTAGGGTTCAATTATGAAATGGTTGTAAATGCTAATTTTTAAAAAGTAATACCACCAGAAAGGGTTGACTGTTTAATTTGGTTACAAAAAGTTCAAATTACATTATTAAAACACCGCACTTCTATTTATGTTCTCTATTCATACCGTTAATGTGTAAGCATGTCAATAAGTTTTTCAATTCTAGTTGTCTCTCCTTAAATTTCTTTTTCATTCTGAATGGTACTATTACAGAAATGTTTAATGATAATTAAAGCTATTAAAAGTCTTTTGATACATGTGGGAGAAAATTCTAATTAAATTTGCAAGCAAAGTAATTTTAATTAAGCAATTCTAATTTCTTAAAGTGATAAATTTCATACTACAAGTTCGAATTTTGGAAACGTGGACAGAACATCATTAAAACAGGGGGGGGACGTCTTGTAATTATGGAATAAAGAGCAACGAAACTGAAATAGAATTGTTTTTTACAAAAGTACAGAATATATTTGTCAGAAGAGGAACAATCTATCCCAATTAGTATTAATGAGGAAACAAATCTTTTTAAAATAAATAGTACACATTTTTAATAAACTATCTGCTTTATTTTAACGCTGCGCTAACGGAAAATATAATGACTACTAAAAGAGAAAAGAAAAGTTTTCAGCATTTGATCAGCTTTACTAATTAAGAAATAATAAAGTTTACTAAGCTGTTTCTACAACGAAACATTTTGAAAGAGGCAATTAAAAATACAAAAATCAATACAGCCTTTTACAACAACATGTTGTGTTCGGATGGTTTTTATTATTATAACATAGTTCATAGGTAAAACGTCAGCAAAGATAGATTAATAAATCAAATAAAGTATTCTCAATATCTTTTTAATCAGAAAATCTTCATGGAATATGCTTTAATATCCTGCAATCAAGATCGCGCAATGAAATAAAAAAAAGAAAAATTGATGCTAATCAATTAAATTGCTATGTGCAGACTTGTTTATCAAAAACTCTATACGCAATGACAACTCCTGAAAATCCTTTTTTTCCCTATACCGAAAAATCCCAACAAGGGAAAACGCGAGGAAATACAGATTAATAAACCGCGAAATATCCAATAATCGAAAATCGACATTTTATAGATATCTTTAATTATCACGACAATAATTGATTGCTTCACAAATATTACAATAAAAAACAAGAATTTTATTATTTAATACACAAAATTCACTCTTTCAAACGCATTCTTATATAGAGATTCTTCAAGCATACCGAAGTATGTTCAGAAGTCAGATCAGTAATTCTTTGCTTTAACACGTTCACGCCGGCTCTGATATTTGCATCTCTTACCAAAGGGCGGCATCCCTAAGAGTTCTTTGCTTTACCGGGCGGCACTAAAATTCATTAATTTTTCGTTTAATAATAGTGAATATTCATTCAGCAATAAATACTTAATTATCTACAGTGTCACTCATTAACTTCCAAAATAATGGAAGGACCAGATGTCGTCATGGTAGAATCTGATCTGAGATCAAACGACTGTCTTCGCAATCTGTATCATCACCGAGTAGTCAAATAAAATTAGTCATTAAATAAAATTAATTTCATGTACTTACTGCAAAACTCGAGTAGCTTCTATACATTTTCAGCTCAGTCCCAGCAAATAAAAACAATACAAGACTTGAAAATGTTATCCAATCTCAATTTTATGTTTTGTGACGCAAATTTCATACTCTAGGTTTTCTGATCATTCGCATAAATTTCACTTGACTTCTGCCAATTAAGAATTTGGAGTAAAACAATTATCATCTCATAAAAGATTTTAATTAATATAGAGATTAAATATGACTTACCTCAGGACTGAGTTCAACTGTCTCCAGCCGCATCGAGCCTTCTCTTTCATTGGTATTTCCATTACTAACCACTTGAATTGTGTTCCCAGTGGCTTGTAAGGAATGATCGCCGAATCCACTGCCAGGGTTTTCAGGATTGTGATTTTCATGGTACTGATCGCTACCATCTCTATCTAGAGAGTTGGCAATGCAAGCTATAAGGTTGCTTCCTCCATTTCTCAATGAATTATATAAATTCAGTCTGCTAAATAATATCGTTGCTTCGTCTAATTCGTTGACCTCTATACTTTTCGGATGTGGATACCTGCTACTTGAAAATGGAGCGTGAAAATTAATTTGCGTGTAAGCAGAGGTTGGTCCTAGGAATACGGAACGACTCTCAGGTTCTCGATTCCAACGGTTGTTGATGCGAATGTGGGGCTCAAGTCCCAAACGAGCAACTAACAAAAGTAGCAAAAACAAATCGCCGTTGAATTTTTTATGCATTTTCTTTTTCGATTCAATCTTTACAGTAGTAACTTATCACCTGGTGTGAAAAGATTTTATTAGCAATTAGTATCCGCTAAAATTTTCCAATTTCAGCCAATTGCTGGAGTAAAAATTCAGATTATGTATATATAATTGGTATTAATACGGCCAGTTGGCCGCCAATAACTAAAGTCAGTTAAAGGCGGTGGTTAATAAAGTTGTGTCTAAATAGATTTCTTTTTCCCCTTTGACAGGCAAAACTTAAATGAGGGAACACTGCTTTTGCCTCTTTTCAGCACTTCGTAGAAAAAGTTCTTCAAAAATTATCACATAAAAAGTAGTACGAAGCGTATAAAATGTATAGTTGGTACCCTATATCTTACAATAAATCACTGTCGACAGTAAAAGACGCTGGAGGTTGCAGTGAATAGCCAAGATCTTCACTAAGAAACAGTATCTTCACAAGGCCAAAGGAAAGTACCTATAAAAAGAAAAGAAAAAAAAGTTGTCAGACAAATTCAAATGAAAATAAAGACAAGTCATTAACTTTAGTTTTATTTAAATTATATTTGTCTCCTTCATTGTTATCATAAATGACCAGCATCAATCACCCGGCCTGAACTTGACCACCAAGCAGCCTGAACTTGATTCTTTCTAAATTCCAGGATATTTAAATGAAATACAAAGAGCACCGCTTGCTGTTCCATTTAAATACCGAGAATAAAGATGTAGAGTAAATTAAACGAAAAAAACTTTGTTCGACTTTCAAATGAAAAATTAAATAAATAAATCATTAAATAAAATAACGTAAGAATCAAAATGTTAACCAGAAATCGGCCCAATTCTATTGTAAAATAAGAAAAACAGAACTGCTCCTGAAAATGAAAGTCACTGTAAGCAAAAAGATTTTTTTACGGGGCCCTAAAATGCATTTACGTAGTACACTGAAGATATCCTATATTAAAAATATACCTTTCAATTTGGGGCAAATTTCACCTTTTCCGTTAAAAAAGACGGCCTGCGCATGACGTTTGCTATTAGTTTACAGGAATGACAAATTCAGTCGAAAAGTACAAAAGTTTTCCTAGAAAAAGTGGTTTCTAGAACACAAAAATGTTTACGACCTTCTTGCCAGTTACAAATGCGTTCTCAAAATGTGTTCTTAAACTAATTGCACAGTACTCCAAAAATTTGCAAAACCTCTCACAGATTGAAGAAAACTAATTGCTAAATTTAACATCCCAAGCACTGTCACCTAGCGTTAAATTTAGCAGTTAGTTTAACGCCATTCAGCACATAAGAAGATCTGGTAAAGTTCGGAATTTAGGAATTACTAACTATATATCTAAAACAAAATTAAAAAAAAATTATATCCATCAAAAAATTGCAGCCTCAAATAGCTAAGAATTTTTAAATTATTGGATAAAATGTATTTTTATGAAAATAACGCCGAAACATTAAGGACGCGCATCTCAAAGCCACACAACCACACAGGGACCACTAACCTTCTGCGGGAACGCTGCCAAAAAGTATCCAACACCGTCTCGTTGAAAGGCACCCGCCAACAACAACAACCTACTTCTTTATGGGCGATTGAAAAAGCAAATAGATCTTAAAAATTAGCCTCACGAAATCAAAAGCGCCACCACTATATTGCGCTATTTCGCATAGCTGAGGTGAAGAAAAACAAACGGAAGTTTATTTTCGTACACTCTAACCATCAACAGATGAAAACAGGGCTGAAATGTTAGCGAAAATAATAACACTAACTTATAACCTGTTTAACTGTTCCATTCACCTTACTTACTGATCATGCGCAACTGAAGTAAATAAAGAGTGCCAATGAAAAACAAAGCTGATATTCAGTTAAAGTGAATGCTTGTTTAAAAGCAAAATAGCGTCGTGATTCGAATACAAATGACGTTTTCATGAAAAAATATATAACGATCTTTTATTTTACAATTTAATAAATAGCTACACAAGAAAAACTGTCAAAAAATAATTTTAAACCAGTTATTTAATAATACATTCCAATACCAATTTATTTCACAAAAAATAATTGTTTCATTGTATAGGGTTTTTTCTAATTTTGATGACACTTTTTTAAGGTATTATGATTAGAAATTCAATGAATTGTCACACACACACACATGTTAGGTATGTTTAAAGACATAAAATTTCAAGGATCGGTCTACATGTCATATTTTAAAATTCGACCCTAGTAAGTCGAATTTTCAAAACTGCATTCAGGGCTTCTTAAACTGTGGGTCATGACCCCAAGTGGGGTCAAGAACATTTTATATTTATTATTTTTGATTCATCAACATTTATGAGCAAAAAAAGATAAGAAATTCATTTAGGTTTAAAATACATCATTGAAATTCGCTACATATTCTTATTGGATTCTCTTACAGTTATCATTCCAACTATTGTATTTAAAATTGGTAATTCAATTTTGAAAGCCAGTATTATTCCACCCGAAAAGGAGGCCACAGATGGGAAGATTAAAAAAAAGCTCAATGCTAGAATATGCTAAAAAAAACCGAGGCTGATACAATCTTCATTATTAAACTTAAATTTCTCAGCACATTTATTAATCCATATTAAGCAATACACATGGCTTCGAAATGCTGTATCAGTTCTTCTAGATAAAATATGTCATTGATAAAATTTTACAATTTTTAAGGAAATATTAATTGCAATAATTTCACATTTTTTTAGGAATTAGGGGAAGAAAAAAGGACTGACAGGCGGGTTTAAGTAGAAAATATTTCATCTTTGGATCAACAATTTTTGGATTTGGTGACGGGTTTAAAAATCAAGTTTCTGCAAAACTCTCTAAAACAATAAAAAACTGCAGCTAATCATCCATTCTATCTGAACGAAAGTCGAAAGTTGTATCCTAAGGACCGTCACTTGGAAGAAGAGCCGTTGTGCACTTTAAAAGGTAACGAAAAATATTCCGTAACTGTTTCGAAAACTTGGTCTATAATTTTAAGCAACACACTGAATCTATTTAATACTTTTTCGACTCGAACTACATAAAGCCTGACGAATCCTGCAAAGCTTAATATAACCACAGACATGGTTGTGAATCACGAGTTTCTTCACAGAGGAAAACAAGTAATGAGAGACAGACTTTCAGAGAAAGTACATAACAAAATAACAGAAAGAAACAAGAATATTTGTCAGTTATCATCTTTAAAAATGTTTGGCTGCAATATAGGGATGTAACGAATATTCGGCAACTATTCGGTATTCGGCCTATTCGAGCCCTTTTCCGAATACTACGGAAAAATTCTGCCAAATATTTTCAGAATAATAATTTTTGTATATGCTTTTAAATACATATTTAACAAAGAATATTGAAGCATTAAATTTCAGTACATTTATTATCAAAAAATCTCCTAAAATTTACCCAATTTTAAGTTGCATAATGTGCATAGGTGCATTTAATAAAGTTATATATAATTTATCATTAAAAAAGTCTGAAATTATAATGCAAGAACAATAATTTTTCAGCATTTTCAGGAGGAAGTATGTTCCGTTTGGTTTCATACACATATAATACCAATTAGAGAGGAAACGAGTATTCAGTATTAAACCTATTCGGCCCTTACCCGAATATGCGGTCTGGCCAAATGCTAAACAGATATTCGGCAGAATAAATTCAGGAAAAAGTATTTTTTAAATGTTATTTTAAATATATTTAAAAGAATAATGCAGAATTGCATTCCGGTGCAATTATAATTTTTAAAAACCTTTATCAATTTTAAGTTGCATAGTGCATAAGTTTATTTAATAATGTTGCATATCATTTATAGAAGTCTGTTCTATACGGTTTCATATATATTACCAGCATTAGAAAATAAGCAATCACTATATAAAGCTTGCCGGTGCTGAAAGAAATTTTCTTGTTAATTAGATTAATATCCTTGGAAATTTTTCTGCATTTTTTCCACCACCCAATTAAGTGGACACCCCATCCTACCAATTAGAAGTTCTTTATCAAAATAGGAATTTACTTCTAGCAATTTTAATTTATCCATTCAATTTTCTTCTGTCTTTGTCATTGTCATGTTCTGCAAAGATGACTCTTTTGTTTCTTTCAAGCAATCCCAAAATGAAGGTTTCTCATTTCTTATTATTGGAATTAAGGTATTTAAAATATTACAAATAAACAAAAGGTATTAACATTTTTTTAAATATTCAAATAAAAAATTAAATCTTAAATTTTTTTTCATTTACAGTGAATGTCAAAAGTGAAATGATTTTAAAAATTTGGTATTCGGCCAAATCAATATTCGTTACATCCCTACTGCAATACACATGATACATCTGCACTTTACATTAATGCCGATTTATGTACATTTAATTTATTACTTAAAATACCCAAATTTAAAACATAAACGTTCATAAAAAAATTATGCAACATTGGAACCAAACGAGTAATTGCGGATCGATCTCCATCTCAACAAAAGCTTTTCGGGCCGTTTAAGTTTAAATTGCAATTTTTAGAGACCGTATATTAATTATTTAAAAATTTATTTCTGTAATTAATTCAATTGAGGCATGAAAACAATATTCATAACTTCTAAGGTTAATACATATGGTTTTTATCAGAAGTAAGTCCATAAATTCCAGTTGGTTCAATTCTCATCATCTAATTTCTTTGAATATTTCAGAATTGAAGTTTCTCGATTCTACTAAATATTCACTTCGGAATGAGATCAACGTCTTCAGTTATTTAAATGTGAATTAAGGACAACAAAGAAATGCCCTTTAAAATAAAAAAAGAACTGTTTGTTCGACTAAGGACTAAAACGTTGACAACAATGGGGTTTCACACACCCGGAGAAAGCATAATGCAGCGCAACTATAAACAAAGTTAAAAAAATAATAGTGCAATAAAAACTGGAAGGCATCGATGCACACACACAAAAAAGTAATATCCAAAATGCGAAAAGATAATATAAACGACAGACCTCTCCCATATGGCCACACACTATTTAGAATTCAACTGTCACTCTCCAAACACGTCACTTGGCGTGAATATTCACAGAAAGGATTCTTCACTTCCAATCTGAAGCACAGCACCGATTAATATTTATCCGCTTCAAGAAGTTGCAAGCTCAGACAAAAGCGACTACGCTTTTACCTTCGTTCTTTCTCTTGCGCACTGGCAGAGTTACTTAACCTACATGTTTGTGTTGTTTTTTCCTCTTTCACAGGAAAAAGTAATCATCAGAAATGCGCCGGCCATCGTTTCCCAGCTAAGCTAAACTCGGGCTGCTGTTTTTGGGGAGAGGATTTCGCAAACTACTGTGAAGTTGCGGCAGCAGAACTTCTTAAGGTTTGAACTTGAAGTAGTCGTTTATTTCATAACTTTAATGCCTCCGATCTGGATACTTGGGGGAAGTTATTTCAATATTTTTTAAAGTATTACATTCAAGTTGATTCAAAAGGGATATTATTTGCAAATATATCTTAAATTGCATGGATGTGGGCTTACGAGTGCGAACCGATTGGTTGGAATCATTTCAAGATTATCAGAAGTTTTTAAATTCAAACATTTTGCAACGAAAAACCGTTATTATAATCAAGTTTATTCAAAAGTGGTATTATTTGTAATTATAAATTATGGATATAAGCTTATGGGTGTGAAACCAATTGGCTGGTATCATCTCAAGATGATAATGAATTATTATTATTATTTACATCCAAACATTTTACAACGGAAAACAGATACTGATCGATGAAAAGCATTCAGCTGAAACTGAAAACTTCACATTTATAAACAAGTTTTTAAAAATAAGATTTTATGTTTCAACAATATAACAGCTGCAAATATTCTAAATGTCGCACAAGCTGTGTATACTACAAGACACACTCCGACACAACCTACCTTACTGGGTTTAAGGCAATAAAGCTGTGTATACTGAAACAAACGAGCATTTTAAAAGCTAATCGGCTGTTACTGAGAAATGAGCAGTTCTTGAAAATTGTTTTTAACCCTTTCACTACCAATATTTTTTATATAGATGGACATATATGTCCCGGTGGTAACGAAAGGGTTAAAAGACAGGCAGAGCGCATTATTTATATCGCCTTTCCGCAAAGAACACGAATATAGATGAAAACACTAATAATTCAAACGTTCGTACATTCTTCTTAAATATTTAAGTAACGCGATTTTTGAAAACAAGTTCAAAGTAATTTAATCTCATATTCTAGCAATCAAAAAGTATTCTTCAACAGGATTATCATAAGTTTCCATCATTAGGAACAAAAAATGGCGTGTTCATTTCAACGAACGTTTTTTCAATAGTTTTCATCATTTGACTCATATATCCTCTACCGGGCGTAATAAAACGGTTAGTCAATATTTGCAATCAACTATAAGGCCAAATGCACTTTTATCATGTCTTCGCACAGCAGATGCTGTTCACTAAAGATAGCATACATGTAAATAGCCAATACTAATTACGCGAATCAAGTTTGAATCATCTGCTCTTAAATCTCAGAAAGCAAACGCATTTTGTTTGATCCAAGCCAGGTGTTTCATGTATCGGTCCTACCATCTACATTTTCAAGGGATGTTTGATTTCTGAAAACTATGCACTGGAGTTCGAAATGATTCAGGATGAGATTTTTGACCATGACTCGGATATATTTTTGCTTAGACTGAAATTCAGAAAGTTCTTAAATGATAAGATTACATTACAAGACATGAATGGAAAAGAGTACACATATCCCACTTGAGAACATAGTACAAATGCCATTTTGCGACGCCGGGGGTATACATCATTAGGGGAGGGGGAGAAATTGGTTTTATAATTTGTAGCCAAAACAAGTTAATAGTTTGTTTTAGCACAAGAAGGGAATCTGAATATGCTGTGCTGAATAGTTTTTAACAGCTGACATTGAAGCAAAAATTCTATTTCAATTCTAGGCTTTTTTTTAAAAAACAAATTTAAGGTAGGGGGCCCAAATATCGCCTACGTTCCTAATACCGCCCACCACGGTTTCTTCTTGATTTTAAGTGGTATGTTGTGGCCACTACCGGAACTACAAAGCCTCCTCCTTCAATAGTTGTTTGAGGAAGCCGTTTGAACCTGTGTTGATTTTTCTTTTATTTGGGGAATTTTTGTTGATTTTCGTGTTAATAATCATGTTTCATTACTTTTAGTATAATCAGTAAAGTTCAAGTCATAAAATTATACCATTTAAGGCAGTGATGACTATAACTGCCTGCATTTTGGTGTAGTATTTTTTTTTGGGGGGGGGGGGGCGGGCGCGTCACAAGGGGGGTGCCGCCATGTTTGAGGGTTCGGTTGTTACCAATATCGCCCTAGCCCTTTGAGGGACACTATATTAAAAAAAAAATCTTTAAAAATTGCCTTTAAAAAATGCATGGTTGATGTCCTATAATCTGACAATCCTCCTTTTTTATTTTAATGCTTTATTTAGGGGAAAATTGTTTTAAAAAAATACGTTAACTATATTGTGTGTTCTAAAAGCACAAAAAAGCTGTCTTGTATTATTTTCAATTTTGGTCTGCCTTAATTTTCATGTTTAATAAAGAAAGTATGATCATAGCATAAGTTACACTTTATTTCAATCCATTTTAAACATAGGCGATATTAGAAACTTATAGTGGACGATATTAGGAACACTTTTTTTTAGAAGGAAAAATTCTGCAGTCGCAAAAAAGTTTTCGTGTATGTGTTAAACTAATGTTTTAGAGTTGTAACTCAGTATATATTTGGATAACAGTCCAGATAATAGATTGAAACAATTTTTAGACAAATTGCACATGAATTAGCCCTCTGTTTAAAATGACGGCTTAAATGGGCGATATTTGGGCCCTCCACCTTACTCTCAGTAATGAATACCATCGCTTTCAGGAAAACTCTGGATCTATGATTTGGCTACTTATGGGAGATATTAACTTCCCTAATGCTACTCGATCGAACAGTTCACATACATAACAATTAACGTGAACTGATAACATTTCATAACACACTATTTTTGGTTTAAAAAATGCAAGCTGGTCATGGATTCATAAAAAACATGCGTTCAATTTTACACATAACGTTCTGGATTGATTTTAAGTGTTTTTGAATACTTAATTTTTTAAAAAAGAACACAAAACAAAGATAGTTGTCTAGTAACTTTGCATCAGCTACAATACCGAATAAATGTGAAGTAATTCGACAGCAGATGGAAAAATTGAAATGTCTCTTATGCAACTTAGTTTAAAATTAAATTTTCGATAAACAATCTTTCTTTAAAGGCATTCTTAAGATAAACAATTTTTCTTTAAAAAATGTATAATAGACTATTCTAATTGGGACAAAAACAGTCGTTTATTGTACAAATTTATTATTGAAAATAGTCATGTGGTTCCAATACATTACCCTGAACATTACGCCATCAAACGATTGTTTATCCCTCAGAATATACAGAAACAATTGTCTTTGTCCCTATACGTAAAAAGCAAAACAAGGCAGAGTAATTATGCAAATCTAAACAAAAATTTTTTTTTTCTTTTCCCCTGTACTTTTATGTGTTATATCTTGCGTGGCCATCTCACAGATTTCAAAAATATTGTTGTCCCATATATATTTAAGAATAACAAATATTTAGAATATTTTTAATTAACATTTTAGGTAAAATAATTACTATATTGCTAAACACTGCCTAAAAACGTATCGTCAAATTTCATTTAAACTTGGTTTTTAATTGAAGTGTTTTGTCAAATTTTCAATGCGTCACTGATAGATGTTTTATCGGAGCCCACGGATTTGTCGGTCCGCAATCTTCGATACCTGGTGATTAAATTAACTTCAGCCCTGAATAAAAGATGATTTAAACATGAACTTTGGGGTCACCTGAAAAGGAAATTTCCAAAGACAGTCTTCATGAATATAGACATTCACAAGTTCGTTTACCGCCTTTTCTCTGTTAAAAAAGGCGTGCATTCGAAGCACGTTAAATCGGGTTGTAACTAAACTTTAACTGAAATTTGACTAACTGCTAGAAAGGCAGCTTTTGAATTAGAGTTTGTCAGCAATAGGTTAAGTCACAATTTAAATATGGTATCAATAGATGACATTCTAAGAATGATTTAAGACTTACCACACACTAAGTTTATCCTCAAATTGTTGAACAATCAAACATGAACACATATTGACACAACAATAAATAGATATGATACAATAAAATAATCAGCATTCGATACAAATGAGGACTATCAAAAACCAATAACATTTCGTAAAGTTTATGTTTGTTTCTGTATATCAATTAAACAACCTATCACCAGTTACTGCTATAAAAAATATGGAAATTTTCTTAAGCAAGTATATTATTCCAGTTTATTAAATGACAGCTTTCGAAATATTTGAATGAATTCTGTGGTGTCAACAAAACAACAAATATAGCATTCACAAAAACTATGTAAGTTTGAGAATATCTTTGATGAAAAATTGGTTTTGGATATACGTCAAACACGTCCGGCCCATTTAAATTTGGAATCGACAGCGCATCTCGCCAGAGGAAAAAAGTTGTGACACCAATGCACAGCTTAAAACGACGTGCAATTACGTTTGACGTCGCGAGAATTGACTCCAATGCGAGTGTATTTAAACAAGAGAGGATGCGAATACAACTATTTGAATTAAAAATGTTGGCTGACTAAAAACTGATTCATGAATCCGTAGTTTCAACACAAAATGACTAAAACTGCCATATTATTGAGAAATCGAAAGGTTCAACCAATCTGAGTGAGGCAATCTGCTGCAAATCTAAAATGCATATCAACTATTGCTGCATTTATTACAGCAAACTCGTTGCATTTTTGGAAGTGGGACGAGTTTATTTCATAATGTTATTAAACTCAGAATCTCCTGTACAGACCTCAACTTTATAGATCGGACAGTCGCTATAACTCGGAGAGTTATTATCAGATCTTCACAAAACTGGTGTCGATGGAAATGTCTCGAATGCCCGATCTATAAAGTTGAGGACTGTACGAACAAAATTCTATGGAGATCACAATTTACTCTAAACAGTACTAAATTTAAGATCACCCGAATGATAACTTCAAATAATTTTAGCTTATCAGGAATATTATTTTTCTTAGCGTTCACACGAAATAGCCAGTAAGAACTCCAGTGTTGCAATTCTGAAACTGTGGATCTCCAGTTATATAGAGAAACCGGATCTGATCAAAAGGGGTAAAATAGTAGTTTCCTTTAAACAGCAAAAAATCGAATCGCTGAAGTTTTAGTTCCGTTTTGAAGGGTTATTCGGGAATAAACTTCGTCATTTTGAACCGCGCTCAGGTAATGATAAAATGACCATTTATTTTTTCCCTCAAAACGGGACATTTTTTAATTTTTAAATATTATGTAAATTCAAGAAAACAGATATTTCTTCAGTTTTAATTAATTAATTATTCAGGAATAAACATGTGAAAATAAATAATCCATGTGATCTTGCATTTTTCTGAAGAACACATTTTTCTTCAGTATATTTGGTGCAGATTTTAAAAAAGAATGAAATTCATGGTAAGATTCTTTAAATTAACTTTAGTAATTAGCGTTACTTTATAAATTGCAACTGTGCCTTCTAGCTCGTCCACAACTTATTCATAAGAAAAAGATACTCTTTCTACGGGTGCATTAGAGCCCGGCAGACATAAAATATATTCAATAATTAAACGAAAGTTCGTATGATTTAAATTATTGGCGTGAAAGTGTTTGAACAGTTCCACCCAATGACTTTCGCTTAAAATATTCCCAGTGTTTCATTCTGTCACTTCATGCGGTGTAATGAAGTTAGAACTAAGTGCGAGATAGCAGGTTTCTCACCAACTAACATATGAGTGACAAGGATAGCACATGCTTTGTCATCGCCGGGCTACTCGACATTACCGTCGGATTTTTTTAAATTTTGGCCTCCTCTTGTTTGAAATTGTTATAGTGGGTTGCTCTCTTTCTGAATACGGGACATTTGGGCGTCCCGAAGCTGTGCTTGGGAACAACGGGACAGGCTACCAAAAAACGGGACGTATGGTCACATTAGGTAATGAGGACGACAGCTGAACTGCGCAAGAATACAAAAGAATGAAAGGCATTTTGAAGGGGAACAAAATGAAGCTTTCTCAGACTAGTCGAAAATGACCGCGTATGACAGATGGCCATGAACTAATGAGACAAAAAGTTCTCTTTAACATCCCTTTCCGTAGAATGTACAAGGAAATAGATTTATTTAAGAAGTCTCTGGAAACCTTTCTAAGAGCCTTTTTAAATAGAAACATACATTACATAATAGTTCTTTCTTAAAGCCACATAAGACAGCATTTGTTCTCAATACATGGCAAATTTCACATGAAATGGAGATCGCAGTAAAAAAAAAAAGCAAAGTTGGATATTTTTTTTATATATATAACTCCCTTTCTTCGTTTCATTCAGAGGGTTATGTTTGCAGTTATCAAACCAACCCGTTTAAAGCGCAGTATCAGGGAAATGAATCACAAATGAAAGTTGCAATAGTAAAACACCCATAGTTGAGATCGAAATTCCTTTGCGGTTACCTACTCTCGATAAATGCTGCTACTCTCTGCACTAACAACTGCTACTCTCGAATACTTCACAAACATATGTTTCGCTAACCATCACTTCGAACCCTCAATCAGTTAAATGATTTAGAACGTGAAATTAATTTTCAACGCATTTTTTACACGAAATATGTGTTAACAATTTTTAAAAAACTTCCAGAAGGCTCTTTCATATCCATTTCTTGGTCTGACCACAGACCTGATTTACATGGAAACAGAGAAGTGGCGATAATAAACTGGCAATCGAGTGTAACAATTAATCACTTAAATATACTGTAGCTAACTAAATGTTTAAATTCGTCGTCTGCAAACAAAGATAACTTAGGAGTAGGAAATCAGTGGACATTTCTTTAATGCTATGAAGATCATAGGTTGATTTAAAACTCATCATTGAACAGCATGTAACGGAAACTATTAAACACATAAGAAAGAATATATTAATACAAAATCTTGTGATGAAGTAGTCTTTGATCTATCTAATCGGTACTTATCCTATTACTACTCCTGTTACCAAATTACCTCTTGCAGGTAAATTGTGTTAGCCTCGAATTACATAAAAAGGTGTCGTATGTCAAGTTCCCGTTTGCTCGTTTTTGAATAGTAGTCACATAAAGCGATGATGTGAACATACAATTTTTTTTTTTTTAACGCCAAGGTAAAAACGTTCGAGAAACGTGTATAAAGGTTTCAGAGGCCGCCAATTCTCAGATCACGACTTAATCATTGGGGTCTTGTCCTCCTTATAAATTCGCATAGATAAAATAAAATAAAAGAGACAGCTGAAATTTGAACAGTAATCATTTATAAGACAATTTTAAGAAGAAAAAAAAGGGGGTGGGGGGCAAATGCTCCATAAACTGACTTGGAAAAAAATACGAATCAACGAGTAAATAATACATCACTACAAACTTACGCTGAACAGCACCCCAGTCTATAACTTCATTATTTGTTAACATAGATGTAGAATTTAAATAAAATTTAGTGTGTCTCAGTTTTATTTTCATAATAGAATACTGAACAAAATACAAAAATATTTAGCATAAAGTAAATGCTAATCAAGCATAGACACTACTGCTATAATGAAATGTTAAACTGCTTTTTATACCAATAATTGCATTTAAAGAAGGAAAACACGAGTTTACGAATGACCGGACAACAATCTTAATACATTGTTTACAAGTAATTTGTTCATTGCGAAATGGCTGCAGATATAAATTATTCTAAAAAATCTAATTGGCTTTCAAAGCATTAAAAGGATCCAAATGCCATAACCAACAGGCAATATTTGTTCTCGAAAAAAATTCTGACAAAACTTAGTTCACAAACTGTTTTTTAACATCCAATAGAAAGTAGTTATTAATATTTATTATACCAATTTTCAAAAATGATAATGAACCGTAATTATTCTCGAAATGGATGGTTGCGAGACAATGGACAAAATGTATCCCGAACTTCTTGGAACCTACAAATCTCAAGGTAAGCAACTTAGTTCTTTTTGTTCCTTTTGTGAACATTAGGTTGTATGAGCTATATACAGATTGTATTACCAGTGATAATAGCAATAAGTTACAAATATACTGAAATATAATACTGCTATTCGATGGGAAGCAAAAATGTAATTTTTAAATCGTACTTCTCAGATCTTAGCAAAAAAATAAAATTTATTAACGCAACAAAAGGTTGCTTTTTCATATCAATCAACTGCCATAAAATTTCCCCTAATACCTAATTAAATGATATTCTAATTTGCGAAAGATTCTTAACAAAAATCTACTGAACTTATTTCGATCCTTATAGAAATATACGGAGTAAATCATTTCGATCCTTATAAAAATCTACTGAATAGCTGAGACATTTATCATTTCCAGATTATTCCTTCCTTCTAAATTATCTGCTATCAGAGGCGATTGTGGTTCGGATATATCCGGAATTCCGGATTGCTTACTTTCTAAAATACAGAATTTTCGGATTTGTGAAAATATAAACTCGTTGTCTTTCATAAATTTCATTTTAGAGCAAGTATATCATTTAAAGATTAAATATATGGATATTAAGGCAGAATATAGAATAAACTTGAATATCGACGGACCAGACACTATGCAAACAATGAAATATCATTTATTATCGTTATATAAAAATACTTGTTAAATTTTGGGATGAGAGAATCTCTCTCAAGACCCTATTGATTAAAGATTTTATGGATAATTTATTGAAAAACTGGACAGCTTGCCGGTAGTTCTTTACCTTCTATGAGGCATTCTCTATTAGAAGCTCTTCTTCTCTAACACATGTTAATATGCATATTTCAGAGTCAAATTTAATATTTAAAGGGTAAGATGAAAAGCCACTGTCTGCGCCAAAATGTGTTGCTAATCATACTGAACTTTCAATTATTAACTTAGAAAACTATATAAACACAGCAACTCGTATCTTCAAAAAATGCAAGCTAAATTTACGAAAAAAGGTTGAGGAACTTAAAAGGTAAGCAACTCTATGAAATAATACAGAGGGATATAAATTAATTTTCATTATATTTTTTAATAGCGCTAATGAAACTGCTTGAAAATACAGGTTTGTGTGCCTATATGAGCATCACATAACTATCCTGAATTATTCGAAATTATGTCGGATTTTTAGTCATGGCAGTTTTCCGGATTTTTGAAATAGGATCACCAATCACCCTTGTTGCTATTTGTGATTAAATGACAGTTCTCAAATTCAAAAATTCTATAATTGGACTCATCACAGTATGGGAAAGGCAGAAAATAAAGTAACATTCGAAATGGATGAAAGTTCGATGCATAAGGTGACGGACCACTTATAGATTAAAATAGATCTCAAAGCTAACTAATGAATAAATTAAAAAATAAATGAAGAAACTATCAAAATAGCAGTCAACTACCTCACGCGTTGGTAGTAGAAAAGAAGACGCTAAGCAATGCAACGAACCCAAGCATTACGCAGGATTCAAACCGTCAGAGCATATCGCAAGAGCTGTGAGAGTGCCAAGGGCATTCGATATTCGAAATAATAGCTATAAAAATCGTAGCAACAAAAAGACGATCCAGAAGAAAGACGTCTTAGTAGAACAGTTTTTTTTTTTTTTCGCTATTAAATGTTATAATAAGCAAACTATATTTTTAAAAAATAAACATTTGAAACTCAAATCACTAAAAAAAGAAAAAAATGTGAAAAGCTCAAACCAGCAAATATAAAACCTTCTATTCTTCAAACATATTTTCTAATCTTGATTTTATTTTCTGTAATTTCTAATGAATATACAGGGTTGTTATAATTAAAATTCGGCGACTCAGAAGGCTCTAAGGGCTCCAAACGGAACAGAATTTCACTAAAATATAGTGCAAGTAGCGCGCTCTGTGAAAACAAGAAAAAGTAGCGTGAGATAGTGAACCGTCTTGCATAAAAATAGCATTTTTGAAAGAAAAAAGACTTTTCACTCAAAATTGAATTTCGGCACAGTTTTTAGTTAAACTAAAAAAAATCTTAGATTAAATATATATACAATAATAAACAAATACAGAAACCAAGAAAAAAGACACCTCTATACAAAAAGAGCAATAACCAATTAAGAAATTAATACTTTAATCGAAGAAATACGATTTCAAATGAAGTTAAACATTAGGAAACGGATACTTTATGGTTAACATAAATTCTTCTCTGTTTTGTTATTTTGGTTTTTCTGAAATGGTTTTAATGTTTTCTTTTGTTAATTTATATATATATAATTTTACTTTAAATTGTATATTTTAAAATCTTAGTACTATATTAATGTATTCCAAAATCGCTTTTCTTAAACTCCAGTTTCGTTTTATTTCCCGCTCTGGAGGTATATTAAATCTCGCGTTTTGGCATATTTATTACTAAAAGAATATTCTAATTACTTCCACGCGCCTACACAAATCGCGAAATCAGCGACTTATTGTCGCCATGCTTTTCCCTAAAACACTTACGTAATTTACTAAAAATAGCTATTATTCCCTTCACTTTTATCACGTGTCTATATGTTAAATCCCTACCTGAGGAAATGCAGGGATTTTCTGTTCGTTGTTTACTTGAAACTTAAACCAAGATGTACCTACATTCCGTCACTCTCCCATAATAAAAGAAAATTAAGACTATAACTCGGCTTTTTACTGACTACAACCACGAATACCTTTCATATATGTATATTGCAAATCACTTGTACTACATACTATTGAAATTGTGTTTCGTTTGGAGGTCTAGAATAGGAGGTCTCAATAGGCTAACGTATAACCATGTATTAATCAATAAATTAATATACATTCCTAGATAAATATAATATGTTTCATCAATTGGGAAGATTTAATGAATAGCCAAAACTATTCACAAAATCTTCCTAAATGGCAAAATAATTCAATGAATGTAATCGAGAAGGTATTTTGCAACCTGCTTTCGAAACTCTCGAAACAAACGAGCTACGGAACTCCAAACAGCGAAATCCGTCCTACCCACATCCCATCAGTAGAGCAATGCAACATTAAATAAAGTAGGGAAGTTGATGTCTTAATTACTAGAGAGATGCCGGTAGGAAAAATCCTTGAACAGATTCAAATGGCCGCACAAGGAGGTCAAGGACAGCTTGAAACCTTTCATTAATGCTTCCCACTTCTAACAACAAAAAATGAAACAGGTACTCTCACATAAATAAAGCATTACATCCTTTGACTATCAGAAAAGATTTCTACATTACTTAAGAAATAAGGTGAAAGTCGAATCGAAAATTTTTAAAAAGGAAAAACTCAGAACTTGAATGAGAAAGATAAAGAAGAGAATGGCAGCTTTCAAAAGGAAATTTCAAGTCACAGAAATCGGATCGAATGCTCAACATATTACCTTAACCTTTCTTGGTCGGATTTTTTTTTCGAATTTCCGACCCAAAAAAAATCATTTTTTATTGCTAAAAATTAATATATGTTCTATCGTGAATTCGAAAATGCAAAAGATTTTTGTCGGTAAGCAGTTTTTGCTTGACCTAAATGCGAAATATTTTTGTCGGTAAGTAGTTTTTGCTTGACCTAAATGCAAAATATTTTTGTCGGTAAGCAGTTTTTGCTTGACCGACTGGTGGTCATACATGTGATATCCCATTCAATGATCTCCAGTTTTCCTTGCAATGCACTCAAGTTTTAAATTAAAACAAAATACTCTCTGGTAATACATTTTTAAAATCTATTGCTTTGAGGTATTTAAGATAAATATCTGCATGAAAAAAAAATTAATGATATGTAAAAAAATGTTTTTTAAAAATTGTTCTGCAACCTTACCATGAAAACAACTTTACAATCTTTCTTGCCCATCAGAGAGTAAAAACCACATTGCAATCATTTATTGCCGATTATTATTTATTGTCATCTCTTAGCAATATTCAAAAAATAATCGCGGAATATTACGAGACGCGTAAGTAACGACGAATTCACTTTCAACGATGCAATTCTTCTCTTTGTGGCATGACATGCAACGCCGACCGTACTGGCACCAAAATGCCGGACGTGCGACGCCGACCAAGAAGGGGTTAAAATGTAAAATAGAAACCAAGATGAGTCCATTTTAATGAGAAATGAATTCTTTAGACATAAAATCTATAAGTAGTCTAGGAAGATTTGTAAATTCTTATAATACAAATTATTCAATTGTGCAAATAAAGGCTAGGGCACAGAAACGATTCTGGCGATTGATAAAGATCATTATCATCTTATGCTATTAAATAGAATTTTTACGACCGATAATTACTGAAACCAGGGCCCCAAGACTCAAATAGTAAATTGAAAATCCAAATGGAATTGTAATTACACCACCGAAAATAAATGAATCAAAGATAACTCAGTAGAACTAGAAAATCAAAAACACTATATACACTTCCTTTAACTTGTAATTTTGGCTTGACATTTTAGAAAATGACACTGAGTAATTTCAATTCTACTTTAAACCGAAAAGAAAATAAGGAAAAGTACAATGGATATAAAGACAAAGCAAAGAGTGATTCATACAAACTTCCATTCAAAAGAATAAAAATATTTACTCGCTTAAACCAGATGGCGAATAGTATTCCAATTTTGAAATGAATTATAATTAGGAACAAATTATATAATTAGCAGAAATGAAACATATACTTATTTAAGCGAACTTAAAAGTTTCATGATGGGAAAAAGAGGGAGGAGTGTAGGAGAATGCTAACAACGAAAAATCACTAGTATACAAGAATATGAGTACATGATCACTCGCATAAGAAATCGAATTTCATACATCCATAACTAATAAAAGTTAAATATTTAAAAAAGATTTTGCTTATAAAGGAAGCTTGCTCAGGAAGTTCATTATTTTGCTTAGGAAGTTCAAACGTAATTGCTACGATTTCCAAGGAGTTATCTTGACGTTTCCTTCGAGCAGCTTGTTTTACCGAAAATATACAATTTCCAGTAGACGACGGTACAACATATCCAAATTGCAATGTTTCATCCAAAGTAAAAATTCGAAATAAATGACAAATGCAAATCGGAAATTTTGATAATTAGAAAGAATATTCTACACAGTTAATAGTTTCCTATCTCTTCGAACACATTTTTCATCAGTTGACTCTTCCAGCATGCAAAGCAATTGAGTGTGATAATACTTAACCCTTCACTGCATACTGTATCAAATTTAATACATAATTTATTTTTCATGTTAATAATGAATAGAAAATTTTATGTCTACTTGCACCCGTTGTATCAGATTAGAGACATCATAAGAGACCGAATAATAATTATTCGTTCCATTTTCCATAGACAGCACAGGTCCTATTTATAAGCCTGTAGTAGTCAGTTATTCAATTCCTGATACACCTATTGATATATTTACGCAGTTTTTAGCATTTAAAAGGAGTCTTGTATCTTGGATGGTTTCATCAATTGCTTCTACAGGTATTTACCATTTGATATTACTTCTAAAATATATTTTTTATTGTTTTATAAAAAAATAAACAGTGATTTGATACGTTCGTTAAATTCAATTTAATAATATCACAATTCTATTGATTTTTTATGTATTTTTCTGTTGTTATATGTGAACTTACTATACCAAAAACATTTTTTTTATTTTGAAATTTAAAAAATCGTGCACTGAAGGGTTAATATGATCAAAGTGTGATAATACTTAATGGACGAATTAAAAAGCAAAATTAAAAAAATAGTTTCCTACATGCACAGAACATTGAAAAGAACACAAAGAGAAAATGGGAAATACAAACAAAGAGATCTGAAGCTCACCTTAGCTGTTCCTGAACAAATCTACCTCCGAGGTTAATCTTAGGTAAAGTGCCATTTAGCTGGAAAAAGACTTTTTTATAGGTAAATGGGCAAGGTGAAAAAGTTGTTCATCCGAATTTTGACTCGAGTAAGCAGTTGCCTGGACTTTTCCTTCGAGCAGCTTGTTTTGCCGAAAATATACAATTTCCAGTCGAAGACGGTACAAAATGTCCAAATTTCAATGCTTCATCCAAAGCAAAAATTCGAAATAACTGACAAATGCAAATCGGAAATTTTGATAATTAGGAAACAATATTCTAAATAGCTACTAGCTTCTTATCTCTTCGAACACATTTTTCATCAGTTGACTCTTCCAGCATGCAAGCAATTGAGGAGAACAAAGCGTGATAATACTTAATGGACGAATTAAAAAGCAAAATTCAAAACTAAAAAGATAGTTTCCCACATACACAGAACATTCAAAAGAACACAAAGGGAAAGAGGGAAATACAAACAAAGAGATCTGAAGCTCACCTTAGCTGTTCCTGAACAAATCTACCTCCGAGGTTAATCTTCGGTAAAGTGCCATTAAGCTGGAGAAAGACTTTTTTTTATAGGTAAATGGGCAAGGTGAAAAAGTTGTTCATTCGAATTTTGATCCGAGTAAGCAGTTGCCTGGAAGTTCTGGGTTAATGTCTGCGAACGCTTGCCAATTACGCCAATTCTACGATAGTCCCAGCGATAAGGTAAGTCCCATGTGACCTTGAAAGTTGAATGATAGAGAAGTATAAAAAAGGCAGCAAAAAATTTAGGAAGCTTTCCGAGACTCCGAAGAGGGGGAGAAAAACTAGCAAAGCGTGAACGACACGCATCCATTCACCTAGCGCTTCAGTTTGACGAATCGGCCAGGTCTGACTCAACCGGCTGAAAGCGTAACAAGCAGCTCAAAGGAATACAATCGAAATCGCTCAGAAAGCGGAATTGAATTCTGGCGTTGAAAAGCAGAGAAAGTGAGGGGTAAGTGAATCTCGACAGAAGTAAAACCAGCGGGAGTGGTCTCCCCTAAACTTTCTCGTATACTCCTAACACATGTAGGGACAAAAAATAAGCTAAAACCCCTAGCGCAGTGGAGATAAAAAATAAGCGAAATTAAGTCAGTTCCCCTCAAACTCGCTCGGATAAAAATTTCGAATCTGCTTATTCCCAGAACGCAACAAGTTTTGTACACCACACGTTGAAACGACAAAACGGAAATAAAATAATCCGAGCAGGATCAGAATTCGCCAAAAGGGAGAAAAAAGAACCAAATGGGAAGAAACGAAGAGCTTTCGAAGCTACAATTTCGTAGACCGCCAAGGTCAAAAGCCAACTATACTAACTTGAGTAAAATAAACGAAACGCTCGCCAACAGAGTCGCAATGTGCAATTTGAACCAAATATGCAATTTGAACACCTTTTTTCCAACGGATTAAAACGAAATTTGAGCACAGATCTATAATTAATATTAGCAAACGTCATAACAATTTTTATTTATCTAAGCCAAAGGGTTTAGGAGATATAATTTTTACAAGTATGCGATTATACAGACCGACAGACAGTCAACCCTTTGACGGATTTGTCCCAAAATTTGATACGGACCTACATTTATGATGATAAAACTGTGTGCCAAATTTTATTCATCTAGCTATTCAAGTTTTTGAGTTATAGTATTCACATGACCGCGGACAGACAGACAGACTTCCCGTAGACGGAATTTGATAGAAACCTACAAATTATGTGTCAAGTTCACATACCAAATTTCATCCCCGTAGCTCTAATAGTTTTCGAGTTATCGTGTTCACAGACAGACACACAGACATAATTCCAAAATTGTGTTTTTCGGACTCAGGGAGGTCTAAAACGTGGAGATTCGTCAAAATATCGAGTTCGAATTTTTTGACGATTACAATACATTCTCTTTGTATACTTCGTATACGAGAAAGTAAAAATGACATTCACAGAAAAACCAGTCTTTTAAGACAAACATAAGCGAGATATTACCGTCAGGCTTGATTCAACTCTTATACCTGCAGACATTAAGATTCTAATGTTGCAGAGAGAAAAAACTTATTAAATTAGGAAAAGATTAACAACAGCAAAGCTAGTCTCATCTCACACTTTTGTTTACACTATAAGAACGTGGTGAGACATTTGATAGCTGTTTACAGATTATCACGTATATTTCTGAAGGCATTGAACTACTATTGTTTGCCACCATTGGAAGTTAACAGAACCAGTATGAACTTTTCATCCCTCAACATCACAATCCTTTTCATATGATATACTCCTATTTTCAAAAGCATGTTACGAAACGTTTGTCAATAAGAAAATTTCTAATCGCTTTAGTTATTTGTTCATCATGTATACGACTGCAAAATTTAAAGCAAAAATATACACTAGAAGAAAAGAATACTCTGATCGTCAGGTTTGTTTTTGTTAAAGTACGGTAAAACTTCTAAGGCATACACCATGGTGGATGGTCAAGATCATGAAGGAAAAAACGAAAAAGAAAACAATTGTAGTTTTGAAATTTGGTCCCGGTGGCATCCCTACATTTCGGGACCATAGGGTGTGGGGGGGGGGGGTACGGGGGGGTTTAAGGAGTTTCAGTTTTCAATATCAAAAACTTAAATCATTTCGAATGCGGAGAGTTTAAAGAAAAGTGCATCGACTAAAATTTCTCCTCATTATAATGGTAAAATCAGTAAAGTGCTGAATCCAACAGCCCCAGAAGGCCCTCACTTGCCTGTCTCAATATAATTGTACTGAGGGGTAGTGCTGTGTGAAACGGGAGGCTGGGCAGCCCCCTATTTGGTGAACGTTGGTGTTTCCCTTCCCTCCCATCTATTTCCCTTCTGAGTCTCCCACTACTCTCAATCAGTCAGCAGTGCCTTCCGATTTTTTTTAAAGTGTAGTATTTTGAGAATTTGACACAGTTATTTGGAGGCACCTAAACGATGAGCCATACTAAGTCCCCGCATGGTGAGAGGTGCAGGGAGTTCCCAAAGGGAGACTTTATAGTTTTTTTCCCAAATTTCTCTAAACTGTGGTGCAATGAAAAAAACATATTAAAATTAAGTGTTCCCATTGTTAAATCCTCCCACAAAAAAGAATTGTTTGTATCATCAACATTTACAGAAAGATACTTAGAAAGGATTTCAAAGTGAATAGCTTTCTAAGATTCCTTATTATTATTGACCAAATCATCAAAAGTGCAAGCAACAGCCTCAGAAAAAACCTCAGCCCTACTAAAAACAAGAATTGTACCTTTCTGACTAGTAGTATTGGTGTCAGGGAGGGCCGACAAACCTGTTTAATGAACAGTCTCGACCACTGCCTCCCCTCAGGTCGTTCCCTCCACAAAAGTCCCTCCTATAAGTCTTTTGGTTCTATTAACATCGTCGTTGTAGCTAGATGTACCAATCTGTCCTCTGTGTGCCGAGTTTAACTTAAAAGCTCTGTATTCTATCTAAAATTCCAGCAGGTTATTTTCTTGCCAATGGAAGGAATAAGACCAGGTTCATTCAATTACTAACTTACAGAAAATACCAACTAAGGGAGTAAACTTGGAGGCGCTGGGGGGGGGTACCGAAGCTTTATATTGCAGGTGTGGTTGAAAATATTTCTCATCTCGTTTTTTGTTATAACTTCTGAGCAGACAATGAACCTGATGTATTTACTGACAATTTGCTTTTGGCACCACAAGTAACATGCCATTTTATGAAAGTCTGGCAAAAGTCGAAGCAGATGGTTTCTACAAGAAAGCAAAAGGTTTCTTTTCCTACCCAAGTATCCTTCTCTGCCATTCAGTGGCTGCGACATGCATCAGCTTTATTTAAAAGAAAAGCAAAGCACTATAGACATTGTTCAAATATTGAGATGAAAAACATTGCTGCGTCTTTACCTTCTTCAACACCCTCCCAAGCCGATGAGAGAGATCTTACAACCATATACAATCCCACTACTATTGTTTGAGACAACTATAGATGTGCCTATGAAATCTATATCAGCCAGAAACCAGAGTTGATCTCCTCAGCAAAGGGCATTTTAACACTCGTTGTAATATTTGTGTTTTTTGTAGCACCTGCCATGATATACTTTAGTATTTTTTTACCCTCAGAAGAAGAAAGAGGAGTTTAGAATTTATATGATAAAATTCAGTTGCAATTCAAAAATTAAAACGGGTTATGTATATTTCTATGATGATATATATATATATATATATTATATATATATATATAAAGATGGGCTTTTAAGAATGAAAGAACAATTGTTTGATCACCAGAAGAGACCATTTTTTGTAATCTTGCTGTTGAGGCATCAGATGCTTTATTCTGGTGAAATCAACAATTTTACGTAGCTCCGCGACCAGTATTCAGAGTTTACGCCCAGGCGACGTTTATTGTTGAAAGCTTACATGCTGCATTGAAAAGGGGCAGAAATAGATGCGCAGGAGCAACAGATACCCAGAAGGGGAACTACATTTGAAAGAAGGATTGTGTTCGTTGTATTATGATGAAGTAAAGTGTACAAAACTAGTATATTAAGATTAACTGGAAAGTTAAGAATAAATATCACACATATATATATATATAATCAAATATTATGTATTTATATTTTACTTTCATGAGCAGAATTTGGATGTGGCAACATCTGATGTATCCAAATGGGTGTGGACACTGTGGTAAGGACAAATCGGGTCTGGTAAGTATAAGAGGGGAACACAGATTAGTTTAATCATTTGCTGAAAATACCTGAACCTTTATTGAATTATATACTATACTGTCCTTTGACACAAACCATATTAACCCATCACCACACATCTGTTGTTCTCTGATCTGGTTTCTACCTGGTTCACGTTTTACTGTTAGGGTTGGCCTCAGACTTTTTCCTTTTTCAGATTCTTTTTTCTTTTAGGGTAAATTACCTGTTTTGTTTTTTTTTCAACAACAATATGCGGGTTGGTTTGTACAACAAATTCGTTCTTTAGTAAACATCCACAACCAAGCTGCTATTTTAATTATTGAAAACTCATTTACTTGGTTTGCCCTATTTCGATACTTTTTAATAACTGTGATTTTTTACTTGCTGGTGTATATAATTATGCAAACTTAGTTTTTTTGTTCATGTTATCAGATTAGTATTTCAAATTTTTAATTTTATTTAAAATTCAGTGTATTGATTCATCAGCAGAGCTTTTTTAGTATAGGTTGATTCTAATTCATTTTGAACTTTGCTTTCTTTCTGCATGATTATACTAAAGTTATATACAGTTTATTATATATATATCTTAATAGTATTGCCATTTTGAAATAAAAAATTCTTTTAAATTTTGAATCCTTATATGAAATTAACACACTCCTTCTGCTTCTTATATTCAAATGTTATCACAAGAAAAATATGTGGTCTGATATAACATTAAATTTAAATGTAACCAATTTTTATAGAGTTTTCAATCCCAAACCATAGTTTTTCTAGAAATCTTAAGCCACAGAAATCCTGCAGACCCTACACACCACCACCAGGAACTTTTATTCTATAGTCTTCTACCAACTGTACATGAGAATTTCAAACTACACATTTTTTTTTTAAAATTACAAATGATTCGTTCCCTGGATTGACAGAAAGAAACTTGTGAAGGAGAAGGATGTGAAGGGGAGGAGAACACGACTGTTCTAGGTAAATGGTTTGTCGGCACCCCCCTCCCTCCCCCACTCCTACACATGCCCTTGTATGTAGTATGCCTAGCCATGGTTTTCTGAGGGGTTGTAGATTAGCACTTTTAGTGATTTTTCCAGTACATCAGAATTTTAAAGTGACTAGTTGAATCCTCTGGCACTATCCTATTGATACCAGAAAAACGACAGACCTTTTACAGAAATTTCATGTTATCTAATTTTTAATCGAGGAGTGTTTTCTTCAAATTCATATTTTCAATTTTAAGAAAACTAGCTTGCTACCCTGCACCATGTCCCTGTATCCCACCAGGTTTTTTTAATATCAGTTTAGACTTTTCTGTAACTATTACCAATTTCAAAACTACACCATTTTTTTTTTCTCCTGTTAGTCTGATTTTTTGGCTAGTGGGCTAGAGATTTCTGGGCATGCTTCGATGAGCATAAACACCCTGCAGACAGCCCTCAGAAAGCCCCCCTCGGACCGGCCAGGAACTTGGTCAGGTTGTCCTTCAATAAAATGCATTCCTTTCGTCTCTCTAGGACCTTGAGCCACCATTAAGAGAAAAGGGAAGAAGAACAAAAAATCGCCCCATTCATATGCACCGAGAAATCGATCAGTGTCATTCAGCTTTCCCTAATGTAAGAGAAACTTTGTGGGCATCAAACTCTGCAGGATTGAGGCATTAAAACAGACTGTTTTGCACCTTCAAAGAACTGATTGGACTCGACAAAAAAACTGCATTATGGGTTTTGACCATCAGCAGCTACATTTCATCATGAGCTTCAGGAAAATATATATTACTCGCATAACTCAACAGCTACCGATGAAACGGATTGGTTTACACTATATTGCCCAAAAGTATCGGACACTTGCGATTTTCATTTTAGAATTTCCTCGAATGGTTTAACTGTTGAGCTTTAAACTGGACATAAAATGACAACTCCATTTTACATTGAAGATTCAGTCTGAGGGCAATTAGGGATAATCTAATTGATGAAGAAGACAAAAAGTCTTTTATTCCCTTCTACAGATACGGATAACATGCAATTTTCAATATTAATGTTTAATCCATATGTTTACGAAATTTTGTAACTCGCTTAAATATTTGAATATAAGGTTTTTCTTTAAAAATCTCAGAATTTTTCCCACCATTTTTTCTTATAACATGCACAATTTTTATTACAACATACCAACTGCAAAACAGTGACAATATATGCAGGAAACGCATGTTAAGACTGGGAAAAAGAATTGTGAATATTGAGAATTGGTATTTTAGTAATCAATGTTTTTTACTGCATGCGAGCAGATTGTTTTTCTTTCAACTTTAAAATACCAGTGGGGCAACTTAAGAAAATTGTTCAATATCATTGAGTATTAAGAAAGATATCGTTGTAGCAATTTTAGCATCTGAAGAAGAGGAGGGCGTAAAAGGCTGAAGAAGTTGTACACAAATTGATATTATTTTAACTTGCATCTTTAAATAAACGTTCTATCTGATTCTAGTGGTTAGAATTTGTTGCACTTTAATTGTCTAATAAATGCATGAATAAAAAATACTTCATTTGTAAATTATTAAAATATTTCCAAGAAGAGTGTGTCCATTCAAAATCGTTTCATATAAAATAAATATATTTGAAAAACCTCGTTGTGTAAAATTGTCTACAACTTTATTGTAATCATAATAATATAATTCAGTAATAAAGTGCCTTTTTTTATTTATAGTACCTATTAACAGATTTTACAGTTGCCAGTGTGGTAATTAAATGTTCATGGATATACACGGTTAATACTTACGAATTCAAATACTAACTTCAGATACGAACAAAAAAATATATCAATTTGGCCTTTTGGCCCTCATCACCGTCTCATTGTTGGGGCTAAAGGCGTTTAAACAATTGCATGACCCGCATTCTCTTTTCTGAGACCCTAATATTGAACTTCTGATTTTTATATAGTTGCTATATATCTGGCTGGGAGACGAAAAGAAAATTACTATGTGCTTTACCGCCACCGATAAAACATTATTTACTAAAATATATACTGATAATTCTATTCGGCTGTTCTTTCTAAATTTTTGCTTGTATAACATATTATTATCTGTGGTTTTGGTATATTATAACGAAAATTGTATTATAAAATACAAAAACAGGTGGAAAGAGCAGGATTTTTGAAAAACGCTATACATCTTTATTTGGGCTGGGTTCAAAAATTTCTGCAAAATATGCATTAAAACATTACTATTTCTGAAAATTTCTTATTGGTATGATGTGCCTGGAAGCGGGGTTAGACAAACGCTTTTTTTGCTCCTGCTATCAGTTTGCATGAATACAGGGTCTTTAATTGCCTGGGTTGATCTTCGTGATGTGGTTATTATATATTTCACATGTCCACAGGGGTAAGTGTCGGTCAGTTCCATTAATTTCCGGAGAAATTAATATAAAATCCAGGATACTTTTGGTACTGCATGTTGTGTTTAATTGAAAAAGCATTATCTTGAAGTTGGAATGATATGCTCCAAAAGTATATCATTTTCAAAAAAATCAATCATAACTAATAGTACTTTTATCAGAAATAAATAATAATAAGCAAGCTTAAGGTGCTTTATCAAAAATAAGCAGGGGTCGATTTAATACTTGTTTATACTAACCAAGAAGAACACTGAACTACCACCCTGACGGACAATTTTTCAAGAAACGGAGGTGATCCTTCTAGAGATTTATGTATCTTCAATATACCAATTGGTTCAATTTAATTAATAACGTGATGCAGTCAAAAACTTTCCCTGTGTGTTGCACTGGTTGACAGAACCCCAGGAATCAGACTCCTGTATTGAGGCTGACCTTCAGACAGTTCAGGAAGTCAGATCCAGAATTTCCAATACTTACCTTATTCTGTTACAGTGAATATTGACTCTGGTGCCTCTGAGGCGTGCGGAAAGGTACATGGCGTTTCATTTTAATTGTCTGAGGAAAAGATCCGGGTTTGTTTCCCTGATGCAGTGCCGTAATTCTCATTTCTAGAATGATTCAGATAGCTGTTTTAAGTTAAGGATAAACGACCTTAAGCACATTTAGAACAATCGTTATTTTCCATGTTTCTGGTAGGCACTGAAGAAGACACAAAAAGGGTATGGTCTCAGTTCTGAGATTTTCGGATTACGGTTCCTACCATCAAATGAGACTAATTTTTTTTTTTTTTGCATATCTTTACCTAGGATGTTTTCAAAGTCACTGTAATCATTTACAAATCCAAGAAAGCATTAAGGCCAAATACATGTAAATGTGCAATGTGTATATTTACATAAATTATGCTTTATGTTTAAAATTTATAGACTGATATGAGAAAAAGGCAGAACCATTGCCCCTTGAGGTAGAGTTTTGCCCTGGTTCCTTCTCAACACTCCTTTACATACTAGTATTTTAACCTGTAATTTTCTAGTTTGTGTTTTGGGGGGAGGTTGCAGCTAAACTGCTGTTTGTAAGTTCATGACTGGTGTTTTCTGGAAGGGGTTGAGATTAGTTAGCTTTAGAGGTCTATTAGATATGGAAGATAAAACTGGTTAATTAATAAAAAAAATTGAAAAATTACATTATTAATGAGAGATTCGCATGACCAGATTAAAATCATGGCATTCAGTACGTTGGTTTGACTTTTACAGGAGAGATGGTCAGGGGATATCTATCATTTAAAATCCAGGTAGAGAGGATTGACAAGACCTTGACTTTCGTTACGGCGCGTTGGAGATCGAATTTAGAAAAATGTTCGTAGTAGTCTCTCAAGAATTCGGGTTGTTTGTCTTTCCAGTGGTGTCTGGTTGTGATGAAAGGCCGTCAGAAAGGCCCTAACTCTGGTGCAATGCATTTTGAAAATTCTATTTAACAGACTCACGGAATTTAATGGCCATCATCAGTTCAAGATGCGATACGGATATAATGTGAGACCAGCCACCCTTTAGCGTATGCCAGGCGTGTTAAGGAAAGGTTGCAGCTACAGTATTCTGGATCTGTTGCCGACTATTATATTCCGCAGATGTTTGCTCTTTAGTTTAAAGTGAAGTTCCCCTTTCTGCGCAAGAATTTCTAACAATAGATCTGCCAGTATTGAAACAAAAGAACCATTTCAGGTCGTAGTCATATAAGGCAGCGGCTTTTCGCCATTGTAATGACTGAGCAGATGAAGGAAGAATTATAATAAAGTACTGTACCCAGATTATTCATTATAAAATCCGTGATTTTATTCAACCTCTCAAAAAGAGGCAAGGACTTAAAAAATACAAGGTGAATAAAAACTCTTCGTGGCGTAACTATTGTGGGGGGGGTAAGGGTTAAAAAAAGGTTATAAGACATCAGAGAGGCAGTTTGGCAGAACCTCAGAGAATAAATATAGTGCTTTTATTCGTTTTCAATATTGGAATAATGCAGAAAAAGAATGAACATACGCCCCATTTGTTCGTGTCCTTTAGTGTGTCAGACTACCAGACCTGATAACAAGTAAATAAGCACAGTAACCTGAGTGCCGTTTCCTTTTTTGCTATCCCTTCAGTTGACCTCCTGGCTTTTGAGAGAAAGGGGCTGTTCTCAATTCAAACACAAGAGCATGGGCTCACTGAGTGCCGCAGATTCCCGTATTTTTCTCTCAGGGGAGATATAGTGATTCGTGGATTAATTTTAGGTTTAAACTAAAAGCCCGATGATGGTGCATAAACAATGGGGCGCGACAAGTTGGCGTGTTGTCTCCTTGGTTTTATTTAGACATGTGGTGGATATACGAAAAATTAAAACTAAATTTGGGGTTTTTGTTCAAATGCTACAGTGGATCTTATATAAAGAGGAGAATTTCATGATTAGAAATATAGGCAACAGGTATGCATAATCCTTTTGAAATCTTGTTAATAGTTGTTTTGCAGCGGAGGCCAGCCGTGAGCAGGAGAATTTTTTATAGCAGCTCGTTGCGTAACGAACAAGCAACGTTACGCCCAGACGAATGATCTTCCTCAGAAGGAAACTTCATCGAAACAGGAGATGGAAGATCTTAATTTAATTTGTGTTTATATATTACAAAATGTAGCATGTTTAATTTTCCTTTTTTGGTGGTCATGAAATAAAGATGACTGCATTCTGGCTGTAACTAGATCAGACTAAGTAGATAATAAAGCTCGTAACGTTCCCAACTAATGTCAGAATTCAGAGGCATTTAAACTTATATGAGAAAAAGACAATATTCTAAGGTGACATCAAATTTAGACCAGGTCATATTTCCTTATCAGTCCTTATATGCATCAGTTTGGTTGACATTAAATCTTGCTGATATAAATGATCAAACAAGATCATTTTCTGTATGTTCCTCTTTTTTAAATTCCTTAGATTTGCCTAAATATTGAATAGTGTCTCACATATCTTTTGAGTAACCTAAGCAGAAATCAAATGAATCAGCCAAAGAAAAGACATGGTGGGCAGTCAGGAAATGTTCAATTGATCAGTCGTGGTAGAGTGAGCATCAATTTATCCTTTAATGGTGAAGATTTTTATAAAAGAATTGAATCTAAAATACAATGGCTTTATTACCTTCTGGGGCATCACCAAAACTCTGCATATGTATATGAAACGTGAGGAACATATCTCAATTTAGCATTTCATTTTTTTTTCAAAATAGGTCCTAAGGTTAAGAATATGGATGTATTCTACAGCAGGCCTCATCATTCCAAAAAGGGGCCCCATTGACATAACTAAGACATGGAAACAAGCAACAGCCTTAATTTATCAAGCAATTCTGTTCACCCAGTTGCTAATTAAATAAAAGAATGCTGATACTATGAATTCATAAACTGATCATGGAAAAAATACACTGCCAGGATGTCGGCATTTCTTTCAAGTATACCAAATTATGATTTGTTTTTTTAGGAAGAGATGCTATTTCTGAGGGAAGCCGTGCTTACATTTTTCTTTATTAGTAGTGCCATTCCATGAAACTTTCTCTTCCACAGGGGTGATCCTCTCATTACTATTCTGGATGCCTCGTTTGAAGATCACAGTGAAGGGTTAAAGTGAGGTTAGTATCACACATAAAAATATAAAATTATTCAGATTCTGGAAAGAATGTAAAAAAGCGTAAATTCAAATCAAATTTTTTAAATATCTTCTATCTAAGTTCTTCTAATTTTTTCCAGATCATAAATTTATTATCATTTATCGAGAAAATAATCATTTTGCAATCTACCCCAACATTAAATATCATTATGCATTTTCATTTATATATTCACTTTAAACAGTGGGTTAAAGCTGAAATGCAAAACTCTCAGTGTTTTATTCTTACAAAGGGCTTCATTTTCTTCTTTTTTAGCTTGAGTAATATTTTTCAGCCCTAAAAGGGGTAACATTTGTTCCTTCTTAAGATAAGTGACACTATCTTTGAAGTAGTTTTGAAGCTGTGATCTAATGGCTTTTAATCAATCTGAAATTTAAAATATCAATAAATAAGTATCATTTACTAAAGTATTGAAAGTGGTTAACACCTAGCAGGATTCAAGTCACTAAAATTTGATGAGCAGATGTAAGAGGTAAGCACCATGCCATTAAATACCGGTCTTAAATGTGCTTACCATTTCAGATGTAACACTGGTGTGCAAGTTCTACTAATTTTAGAAGCGTCTGATGTATAAGTTCATTATCAGGACAATAATTCTTTGGTGCAAGCTGTTATGTTTCCAAAGCTCAGTGAGGCACTGCTATTCATGCTAATGAAAAAAATACATTTTGATTATAACTGAAAAAATTCAGGTTTATAAACTATAATGCAATTTTTACAAGTCTAATGTTTTGCTTGCAGAAAAAGTGTAAATTTTAAATTTGAGAGAAAAAAGCAAAGTTTAGATATAAATCAGGAACATACAATCACACTCTGGATAATTTCAGAAGAGAAAAAAAAAACCAATTCTTCCTAGATGAAATCCAGAACTGATCACTCTGCGCAGTGTGCGAGGACAAAAATAATCAGAATATTGACTATGCATATTTCCATCTCAGACAGCAGGTAATAACTGAAAACCAGCTCCAGAAGAAATCCCGTGGCTTCATCACTGAGTTTCTTCCTATGAGGACCATATTAAAAAACCAATTGTAATTTACTTTGTGCAATACAATGACAGGGTTTTCATTGGGGAGTGGAAAGGTACTATTGGGACCGCTTGATCACACAAACGTGGTTCTGGACTTTGGGGTTTCCTAGCAATCAGTATGTAATTTTCAACTAATGAAAGGCAATTTAGATCAAAGCTGCACGTGAATAAATTCTAATAGGCTGCTACTTAAATCATCTGGGTGAATATTCGCTGTTTTTTCAATGATTACCAGTTAGATTGGTAGGATTGGCTTACGTTGTCTTCTCAAAGCCCACATGTGGCAAAACCCTATATTGCTAATGATTTATGTGGGGTTGGATCCATATAGAAGTTGCAGGAAATACTAATTAATGACCAGACATTTCCTACCCATTTTTCTCCATATATTTCAAGATTTCTGTTAGTAAAATAATTCAACGGTTGAAAAGACTAGTGTTTTTTTAGTTTTTTAACTGGGAATGCTGTTTACTATTTACCAGTGACGCGATCCAGGATGAGATGGGGAAGTGAGGTCATAAAATTTTATGTAATCAGGGCAGTCTCAACTCGCCAAGTATAATACTCTTTGAACATACGTAAGAATGTATCAAAGAACACTTTCAATCTTATTTAACCTAAAAAATTTGAAGTAGCTGAGGAAAAAATGTTACTGGTAATCTGTAACCTAAAATTACAACTAGATATTCAGGAAAAGGTAAATTTTCAAAGCTAATCCAACCGGCAGATATTGTCACATTTTTGTTTCAAAGAATCAAAATTGACAGTGAATTCATCAGAAATTCTGTTCGGCAATGCGAAAGGATATACTGTACTAAAGTGTAGGCAGCCTATTTGAGAGAAACTGACATTGTGAAACGGATCAATGAAGTTCTAAACGCTGCTGGTGAAAAAACCACTTGCCCCCACAAATTTACATTATAACTTTCATAGAGATAAATACGTCTACATCGACAATCTATCATTTAAGTTTTGAAAGAAAAGGAAATCCTATTTGAAAATATCATTTGAACATAGTCATCTTTCGAAGGCAAAATTAACAAACGTTAAGTCCTTGCTCTTTGGAAACAGAAAATAGAATTGTTTTAAGCAGGCAAAAGATTTTGTATGAACATTTCGATCATGGTTTATCCGATAAAATTCTTGGCAATCTAGTTAAAAGCAGTCATTTCATTTTTAATTCATTTTTTTTGGTGTCCAGGCCTCAGGGTTCAATGGACCGACTTCTCTTACACTCGCCACGGGAAGTGCACCATTTGTGCTTACATTCAAAATAAAATCTCATATTCAAAACTGTAATAATACTGAAATATAGTATTTATTTCTTCAGTATAAAGAGTGAGGGTTCAACAATTTGACCATTTTGCAATGGATTGAATCGTTACTAGATTCTGTTTCAAGGATTTAGTTGATTCATTTCAAAAGCAGTCAAAATCTATAAAGTATCTGGCAATAAGAGCTCTATCTTCACTCCTATTTAGCATTTTACACAGAAGATGCTGTAAAAGAAAACATCTATTCTAACTTTTGTCTTCTGTTTTTAGGTTTTATTTTTTTTCTACAGTTTAAATTTTAACATTCCACAACGGCGACTCTGTTTTTGATGAAAACAATTCAATGTTATATTTTATTAATACATCTTAACAGTTTCATGTTTTTCGGGATTGTGACCCCTTTCAAGTTATCAGTATGTCTTTAAAATCCATGGTATAGGTATTCAGCATAGTATTTTATATGGAGATAAGAAGGTGTTGTTGATTAAATGTAAATCCCAAAGGTGTCATATGTACTTGCAGATTTCCCAATAGTTAGTGGTGGTGTATTTTTACTAATAGTTATAAATTCCTGCATTTTTCAGATGATACATCGTTTACCACTGTTAAGTTCAAAGCCTGCTTCCTGGAACTGGATTTTATTCTCATATTGAGGGTGTTGCAATTGGGTAGCGCCTAATAAATAAAACCCAACAAAAGTACTCTCGGTTTTGGGAGTATTTTCATTGGTATTCACCGATGTATTCCCAATTTCTGGGTTTGGGAATCAATGCCATTTTGTACTAGTGAAAAATCGTCTTCAGACTTACAAAAATATAACATCTCTTTGGTGGCAAAATGAAGCTGGTGCCATGCTTTTTTTGTATATTGAAACCTTTAGCTTTTGTTTTTTAAAAAATCAATACTATATTATAAATAGCAGGCTGTGTGAGGAATGGCAGAGTATTCTGTGACCAGGAGAAGCATATAATTTCTGCTGCCAACTTCTGAGGCTCAGGAAGACACTTTGCATGACTAAGGTAACCGTCCAGCCGGGTTATTTAAAGCATGCAATCCATAAATGCCCACATACTGGTGAAATTCAGCACTCATTGATAGCGCCAGCAAGTGCAGTTATATCTTTTCTTATTACCTTTAATTTTGTACAGAATTTCTTATTCAAGTATTGGGTTTTAATGACTATTTATGGTATTAAATGTAATGTCACTCATATTACTTTAGCGACACAGTTATGGCTGGTGAATTGTGACAGGTTTGTTCTAGACTTTCATTAGTATTGAATTATTATAGAGAAACTTCAGCAGGCGCGCCCTTTTTTACAGCTTTTCCTGCCTCATGGTTTTGGAGTGCCACGCCAGCTTCAATCCGCCTTGAGAGGTTGGGACCATGGAAGAATATAAGTTTCGTCGGTTTTTTTTTTTTTTTAGGGTTTAAGACAGTATTATTGATTTTAGTTAGATAACTTCCTCATGGGTTAAATACATATTTAAAATTACCCAGGTTATTTATTCCTATAGAGATTCAAGTGTCAAGGAGATATCATTGTGGAAAAGCCTCATAATTTAAATACTCACGGTGGCATGAGAATTCTGAGTTTATTCTGATATCTCTGAGAATGATCCTTCGTGACAGACTGTGAGATATTTATATAAGTTGCCTAAATATACAGGGGACATGAGAAAGAAAATTTGCATATATTTCGCGCATGCGTCAAAAATTATTTACTACAAATCCTCTTATTTCCAGCAAATATTCAATTTTTTTGATTCGAATTTAATACAATGCTTCTTTACACTCTTGC
>BGPR01001249.1:54237-75328 GCA_013235015.1 Araneus ventricosus | reverse complement strand
TTGCCAATGGAAGGAATAAGACCAGGTTCATTCAATTACTAACACAGGAAATGGCTTCTAAAGGAATTGACACGAGAGTCGATACAGGAGATGCTGAAACTTATATTGTGAGATGTGGGTTAGAGAAAGCTATTTCTCATCTCGTTTTTGTTACAACTGGGCAAGACGTAGACCTAGTCGTGTTACTGATTGCTTTGGCACCACCAGAAAGTAACATCTATTTTATGAAGTCTGGCAAAAGTCGAAGCTGAATGGTTTTCTACAAGAAAGCTCCAAAAAGGACTTTCTTTTCCCCAAACCATCCTCCTTCTCCATGCATTCAGTGGCTGCGACCTTGCATCAGCTATTTAAAGAAAAAGCAAAGCACTATAGTTACATTGTTCAAAAATCAAATGAACCAGATGAAAAACATTGCTAACGTCTTTTATAACCCCTCATCAACACCAGATGCTATCTCACAAGCCGATGAGAAGATGTTTCTAGCCATATACAAATCCCCTGCTAATGGACATAATTTGAATAACTATAGATATGCAGCATTTCTCAAATCATCAACCAAAACCAAAGTTGATCTCTCCTCAACCAAAGGAGCGGCGTTGCAACACTCGTTTAGCAATGTTTGTGTTTGTAGCACTTGCCATGGTCTCTGTACAAATGGTGCTGCCCCTCTAGAAGAAGAGGAGTTCGAATTTGAACAAATAGAAAAATATGATAAAATTCGGTTACGAACAAGAGTAAAAACGGGTTATGTATATTTCTATGAAGGTTATATATATATATAATCAAAAATTAATTACATTATTTGTCAATTTTGCTGTTTCATGGTAAGAATTTTGGTCGTGGCAACATGTGATGTCAATGCGATTGGCGGGTTATATTGATAGAGATGAATTCTGGTAAGTATAAGAGGAGACACAGATTAGTTAATGTTTATTGAAAAGTATGGGTATTTTATTGAATTATATATATACTGTCTTTAGTACAATATAATGTTATATTACATATTTTTATCCTGAATTATAGTACGTTTTATTGTTAGGGTTAGTATAAGACTTTTCTTTCTAAATTCTTTCATTTTAGGGTAAATTACCCTGTTTGTTTTTTCAACAACAATAGTAACAGGGATGGTTTGTACAACAAAATTAATTTAACCTGGCTAAAGCTTGTCCACAGCCAAGCTGCTATTTTAATTGTTGAAAACTCCATTTACTTGGTTTGCCTATTTCGATACTTTTAATAACAACAGAGTTTTTTTACTTGTAGACATATAATTGCTTAAACTTGATTTTTTGTTCATGGTATCGTTAGTATTTTCAAATTTTTTAGATTTTATTTAAAATTGATGTATTGTTCAAATAATGACTTTTTAGTATAGGATTTGATTCTTGATATGTTTTGTTGACTTTATTTCTGTATGATTATATACAAGTTATATTTGGATTTATATTATATATATATTGTAATAGATAGCCGCCATTTTGAAATAAAAATTCTTTCTTAAAAATTTTGAATCACTTATTGTAATTATGCACTATTTCATACCGCTATATATTCTAAAGTATTCATCCTACGAAAAATATGTAGGTCTATTCTTGTAGTAAATTTAATGTAACTTAATTTTGTAATTAAGAGTTTTCGATAAAACCCATAGTTTTCGAGATATTTAAGAAATACTGAGAAATCCCCCTTTTGAACCCCCCATACACCACCACTGGCGGGAACTTTTATTATATCGTTTAGAGCAGTCTTCCCAAAAACTGTGCCAAATTTCAAAACTACACATTTTTTTTAAAAATTTACAATTCGTTTACTGGATTACGAGTAGAAAGAGACTTGTGAAGGAGAAAGGATGTGAGGGGAGGAAGGGAACACGACTGTTCATTAAATGGGTTTGTCAGCACCACCCCCCTCCACCTCCCCCGCTCCTACACATACCCTTGTATAATTATTATATAGCCATGAGGTTTTTCTGGGGGTTGTAGATTCAGCACTTTTAATTGATTTTTTCCATTACAATAAGGAATTTTAGAGATATTCAATTTTGAATCCTCCTGTATTTTCTAATCTATTGATGCTACAGAAAAAAACGTAGAACCTTTTTATAAGAAATTTCATGTTATCTAATTTTTAATCGAGTGTTTTTCGCTAGAGTCCATAGTTTTCGAGATATTTAAGAAAAACTGAAAACGCACCACCACCACCCTTTAATCCCCTCTGTATCCCCCACCGGCGGGACTTTTAATATGTCGTTTAGGGCACTACCCAACAACTGTGCCAAATTTCAAAACTACACCATTTTTTTTTTCTTTCTATTCGTCGATTTTTGGCCTTCGTTGACTGAGCTAGGAATTTAAGGCATATAGATAAAACCTTAAAACACCCTCTAGGAACGGCCACTCAAACCCCTCGGACCGGCCGGGTTGGTCGCAGGTTAATCTTCAATAAAATGCATTCCTTTCGTCTCTAGGACCTTGAGCCTTTTATTAAGAGAAAAGGGAAGAAAGAACAAAAAAATCCATACATTCAAACACAACACCGGAAATCAGATCGAAATTAATCATTCATTTCCCTAATGTAAAGAGAAACGTGAACGTCGGCTCTGCCGGGATTGGGCATTTAAACCGTTCATTTGCACCTTTCAAGAACTGATTAGGACTCTGACAAAGAAGCTGCCGATATGGGTTGCGACCATCAGCAAATGCAGCTTTCAGCTCAACAGACTTCAGGAAAAATATATATTATTACTCATAACTCAACAACTACCGATGAAACGATTAGGGATTTACACTATATGCCCAAAAGTATCCGGACACTTGCAGATTTTCACATTTTTTAGAATTTCTCCAGAATGGTTTAACTGACTGACTTTAAACTTCGGACATGTAAAGAATAGACAATAACTCACATTTTACATTGAAGATTCGGTCCTGAGGGCAATTAGGGGACCGTCTACAAACTGATGAAGACAAAAAAGTGTTTGGCCCACCCCGCTTCACAGAATACGGATAACAATATGAAATTTTCAGAAATAGTAATGTTTAATCTGCATAATATTTGCAGGAATTTTTGTAAACTCAGCTTAAATATTTGGGAAGATATAAAGGTTTTCTTTAAAAATCTCAAATTTTCCCACCTGTTTTTTGCTTATAACATGCACAATTTTCTGTTATAATATACCAAACTTACAGAAACGATGACAATATGTTAGAAACGCATGTTGTAAAAATTTGGAAAAGAATTGTTGAATATTACAGGAATTATGAGCATTTTTAGTAAATAATGTTTTACTGCGCATGCGCGAAACATAGTGCAATTTTTCTTTCACAACTTTAAAGCCAGATATATAGGGCAACTTATATGAAAAGATTCTGTTCAATATCATTAGTATTAAGAAAGATATCGGCGTTACAACGAGCAGAATTTTAGCTCCTGTCGAAGAGGAGCTAAAAGATGAGGGGTTGTACACAAATTGATATTGTTTTAACTTGTATCTTTAAATAGTTATATTGAATTGTATAGTGGTTAGAATTTGTTGCATACCCATGAACACATCTAATATTCGCAACGAATAAAAAATATATTTGTAGAATTATTAAAATATTTTAAGAAAGGAAATTAATTAGATAAAAAATCGTTTCGCCATAAAATAAATATATTTGAAAATATCGTTTGGCCGTAAAATTGTAATATGTAACTTGTTAATAATCATGTAAATAATATAATTAAAGTAATAAAATTTTTGTTATTTATAGTGCCTAATTAGCTGGAATTTAAGTTATGCAGGTAATTGATAAGTGTTCATGGATATGCTGCAGATTCTAACCACTATACAATTCAATATAACTATTTAAAGATACAAGTTAAAAAAATATCAATTTGTGTACAACCCCTCATCTTTTAGCGTCTCTTCGACAGGAGCTAAATTTCTGCTCGTTGTAATGCCGATATCTTTCTGAATACTAATGATATTGAACTGAATTTTTTTTATATAAGTTGCCCTATATATCTGGCTTTAAAGTTGTGAAAGAAAAATTGCACTATGTTTCGCGCATGCGCAGTAAAACATTATTTACTAAAAATGCTCATAATTCCTGTAGTATTCAACAATTCTTTTCTAAATTTTTACAACATGCGTCTCTAACATATTGTCATCTTTTCTGTAAGTTTGGTATATTATAACAGAAAATTGTGCATGTTATAAGCAAAAAACAGGTGGGAAAATTTGAGATTTTTTAAGAAAACCTTTATATCTTCCCAAATATTTGAGCTGAGTTTACAAAAATTCCTGTAAATATTATGCACATTAAACATTACTATTTCTGAAAATTTCATATTGTTATCAGTATTCTGTGAAGCGGGGTGGGCCAAACACTTTTTTGTCTTCATCAGTTTGTAGACAGTCCTTTAATTGCCCTCAGGACCGAATCTTCAATGTAAAATGTGAGTTATTATCTATTCTTTACATGTCCGAAGTGTAAAGTCAGTCAGTTAAACCATTCCGGAGAAATTCTAAAAAATATGAAAATCTGCAAGTGTCCGGATACTTTTGGGCATATAGTGTATTTTTCCAATTGAAAAAACGTTATCGCCGAAAAAGTTGAATGATATAAGCAAAATTGTATCGTTTTTCAAAAAAAAATCAATCAACCAATAAAGTACTTTTTATCAGAAATAAATAAATAAATAATAAGCTTAAAATTCGCTTTATCAAAAATAAGAAATAGGGGTCGTTTAAATACTTGTTTTATACTTTTAAACAGAGAACGCTGGAGCTGCCACCCCTTTGAGCGGACAATTTTTCTAGAAACGGAGAGTGATCGCTATAGAGAGATTTAACTGTATCTTCTAAACCATACCAAAATTTCGGTTCATTTAATTAACTCGTGTTCCTGATATGATCAAAAACTTTCCACAGTAATTTTATGAGTTTATTTGAATATACAGTAGAACCCCAGGAATCCGAACTAATTGAGGCTGACCTTCGTTCGGATTCCGGGAAATTCGGATTATCCGGGAATTTCAATAACACTACCCTTGATATACCAAATGCAGTAGAATATTGACTCTGGGTACTCTGTGAAGGCGTACGGAAAGGGTACGCGGCGATTCGCACGGTACAGTGGCAAACAAGTTGAGGGAAAAAAGATATCCGAGTTTGTTTCTACTAATTAAAGTGCTGTATTCATTCTTAAAGACCAATTCGAATACTTCTTTTAAGTTAGGAATAAACATTAGCTTTGTTTCCGATTCGTAATCGTTATTTTCCCTTCGTTTTTAAGTAAAATTTTTCAGAAAATTTTAAAAAGGTGTTCGGATTATCCTGAATTTTCAGATTCCCGGGATTCTACTCCATCAGTAATTTAATTTTTTTTTTTTTTACACTTGCTCCTCTTCTATAAGGTCTTTGCAAAAGTCATAATCATTTGCAAATAGAAAGCATTAGAGCAAATACTTGCATGTAATGTACAGTAACAACATTGTTTACATAAAATGCTGTAAGCATGTTTTAAATTTATGGGCATATGATATTAGAAAAAAGTATAAAGAATAAATTCCTTACGCTATAGGTAAGTTTTTACATATAGTTTAACGCTATAATATTTTACGCTATAGTATTTTTATTATAGGTACGCTATAGTTTGTTTTGGGGGAGGGGACCGCAGCTAAACTCACCGTTTGCTTGTAGAAGTTCATGGTAGACTTTCTGGAAAGAAGTTGCAGAGATTGGTTAAAACGCTTTAAAGTTAATAACATTGAATATGGAAGACAAAACGTTCAGACAAATAAAAAAAAAATTGAAAAATTACACATTATTAGCAGAAGATTCTTGTAAATAGATTAAAAATCATGAAAAACATTCAATTTTGATTAGTTTGACTTTGCGAGAGAGATTAGGTCAGGGGATATCTATCTTCCAAAATCCGAAAAGATGAGGAGGATGACAAAGACTGCCGACTTTCGATTACCGGCACGGTTGGAGATCAGATTTAGAAAAAATGATGCGACAGTGATCTCTCAGAATTCAACGAACATCCTCAGGATTGTTTATCTTTTCCAATTGATTCACTAGGTGCAACGATCGAAAAGGCAATCAGAAGGAAGCCCTACTATTAACTCCAGGTATAGTGCCAAACCATGACTGCTGAAAGTTATTTACAACAATTCACGAATTCAAGCAAAGCATCAAGCTCGGATTCGGAATATGCGATAGGATATCATGAGACTATTTTTCAACATGGCAATGCTAGGCGGCGTGTTAAGGAAAGGTTGCAAGCACATTCTGCTAGGATGTGTTACCGAACAAACCATGTTCACCAGATGTTGCTCCTTTGGATTTCCATTAGTTCTGCTCTGTACAAAATTTCCTAGCAAATAAGTCCTTCCGTTCTTAGAAACATAAAAAGTTGGCTAGATTAACCGATCGCTTCCACAGAACAGCAGTTTTCTATCGCGAAAACCATGTAATGACTGAAGTGGGTGAAGGAAAGAATGTAATAAAAATTTCTTGATTATTCAATAAAAATCAAGTAGTTTTATTCGCCTCAAAAGAGGCAAGGACTTAAAAAAATACAAAAGACAGTGAATAAAAACTCTTCAGTGGCGTAGCAACGGGGGGGAGGGTAAGAGGACAAAAGGGGTATAGACACGTCAGAAGGCAGTTTTTAGCGACCTCGCGAAGATAAAATATAAGTGCTTTTATTAGTGCTAAATATTAGTCGTGAAAAAAGAATACGTTGCCCCGACTGCCATTTATTCTTGCTAAGTCAATGAACCCCTTGAACAATAATAACAAAGTGAAATAAAGCACATTAACCCCTTAAGAGTCGCATTTTCTTTTTTTGCTATCTAATAAGTTGACCCCTCCTGTTTTGGAAAGGGGCTGACGTTCTCATTCATTTAAGAAGGCATAGAATACTTGAGATGCTTATGGATTCTACGTATTTTTTATGTCAAATTATAAAGCTGATTAATGATTAAATTTTAGTTTATAAGCCTAAAAATGCGATAATTCGATGCACGCCAATATGACGGGCGCGACCGTTAAGGGGTTAAAGCGTTATTTGTCATCTTAGTTTTTATTTAGAACATAAGCCGATGGAATACAAAAAATTACGCCAAAATTTAAGAATTTTTATTAAATATACGATGAATCCTTATATAAAGAAATTTCATGATTAAAGTAAACCGTAAAATTGTCACGCAACTCACTTTGGAAATCACTTGGTTAAATAATTGTTTTTGTAGCAAAAGATGCAATGCGTGAAAATGAACGAATTTTTACATAGCAGCTCATTTGCGTAATGAATAAGCAACGTTACCTTAGAGCAGACAAATCTTCTATCAGAAAGAAACTCGTCTGAGAACGAATGGAAGATCAAACCCAATCGGGCCCCGTGTTCTCATACTTGTAAAATGTAACAGCTCTTCCCAAATTTTCATACACAGAGTGATCATAAAATAAGATGGCTTGCATTCTGTAGCTATAACTAATTGTCGAATCGAAACCAAAATGCGTCAAAGCAAGCGCTCAACGATTCTACAACTAAATAAATAGTAACAAATTCGTCCTTTAGAGAGCGCATTTCAGCTATATGTAGAGAAAAAGGGCAGCAATGTTCAAGAACGGTATCAAAAGTTTGAATGAGTCATGTTATATCGATGTATATATGCGTCATTTGAAGTTGGAGAAACAGTATGCCCAATCGCTGACCATAAATGATCAAACAGGATATTTCGCCCATGTAGCGTGATGCTGTCTTTTAATTCTGCTCAATTTGCAAATATTCCAAGATAAGTCACATCTTTTAGGTAACCCCACAAGCAGAAATCGCATGGAGTCAGGCAAGGAAAACGTGGTGGTCAGGCAGTCGGAAATGTACGATTAATTGATCAGTGGTAAAGTGTTGACGCAATAAATTTTGCACGCATCTTCCAATAGGTGAAGGTGCATCATCCTGCATAAAAGAGATTGAATAAAGGCAATGGCTTTATTACAACTGGGGCATCGCAAAACTCTGTAGCATGTCACGAAATCGCTGTGTAGTGACGGAACATGTCTCAGGGCCATTAGCAGTTATTTTTTCACAAAAATAAGGTCCTAGGATAAAAGTGGATGTAAACCTACAGCAGACTGTCAATTTCAGCGAATGCAAAGGAATTTATTGGAAAACGTGTGGAACGTGGAAACAACGTGGCCTTGGCCCAATCAAAGCAAATTCTGGTGTTCGCAGTGCCATTCAAATAAAAGAATGCTTCGTCGCCCCATAGGATGTAACTGATCTTGTATGGAAAAAAAATATTTTTCTGGGATCATTCAGCATTTCTTTTTCAAAATTATTGCCAAGTATAGTTTGTTTTTTCGGGAAGGGGATGTAATTTCTGGGAAATGATGCGCTTACGTTTTTCTTTTGTTAACAATTGAAATTCTTTCCATTCCATGAAACTTTCTCTTCCTGGGAACAGATCCTCTCCAATGCCTGTTTATATGGATACCTCAGATTTGAATCTACTGATGAAGGGTTAAGTCGAAATTCATTGTCTGCAACAAAATGTCTCAAAGATAAATTTCACGGAATGGAAAGAATATTAAGAAGCTGTCCAGAATTCAATCAATTTTCCTAAATATCTTCACCAATAAGTTCTTCTGAGGAATTTTCTGATCCATAAATTTGATATCCAATTTTGTCTGAAGAAAATAAATCACATTTTGCAGTCTGCACAGCATTAGGCTATCGATGCTCAACGCTGTTTTACCATTTGTCATAATAATGCACTTTAAACAGTGGGACCATAAAAGCAAATTAAAACATATCAAATTAATTTTGTCAACACTGGGAACTTCATTTTTCCTTCTTTTAGCTTGAGTATTTCAGCCTAAAAGTTAACATTTGTTTCTGTGTAAGACAAGTGACTATCTTTTTGATAGTTTTTGACTTCGTGATCTAATAAACTTTTCATCGTCTGAAATTACAAATATCAAATAATCAATCAATTTCATTAAAGTAATGAAAGTGATTGTTTCACCACCTACAGCAGGATTCAAGTCACTAAATTTGATGAAGGCAATTCTTAAGAGGTAAATTTTTCCGTATGTAATAAACCCGTTCTTAAATGTTTCTTCGCATTTCAGATCTTTTCTTACTGATTGACCTTTCTAAAATTCCTACTAATTTTAGAAGCGTCTGGGCCAATAAAAGTTAAATTATCAGGACAATAATTCTTGGAATACCAAACATAATTGTCTCGTTTCCAAGCTCGTGAAACGCTCGCCAAATGGCCGCTATGGCATGAAAAAAAATGCCACATTTTGCGAATTATAGCTTGAAAAAAATTCAAGTTTGTCGACCTATCGTAATTTTTAGTCTAATGTTTTAACACTAGAAAAAAATCCGTAAATTTCGAATTTGAGAGAGAAAAAAAACCAGGGATTCCTGATAAATCCAGAACACAATCACTCCTGCGGATGGCATTCAGAAAGAAGAAAAAAAAACCAGGTCTTCCTGATAAATCCAGAACACAATCACTCCTGCGCGCGGTATTGCGGAGGACAAAAATATTGGGAGCTATTCCAAACCATACTGTATTTCTACATCCGTTATGGTAATAATGAGAAATAGCTCCAGAAGAAATCCCAGTGGCCTAACTCCACTGGGATTTCTTCTTGTAGAGTTCCTTGAAAAACCAAGTATACAAATTGCTATTGTGCAATACTAGCCAGGCCAGGTTTTACCATTAGGTGACCGCCTTGGGACGCTTGCCGATCACACAAACTGTCGTTCGGACTTTGGGTTTCCGCTAATCAACCGTTCAAGCGCCCAATATGAAACTGAAAATTGATCAGAAAATATTTTGCAATGAATAAATTCTAATGAAGCTGCTACTTAAATAAATAGGGTGAATGATGTCCTTTCATTTTCAATGATTACCAGTTAAGCGATTGATGGATTAGCTTGGTTGTTCTTATAAGCCACATATGGTAACCACATTCCCTAACCAACGTGCTAATAATAGTGATTGCAAGGGCAACAATGGGGAGTTTGAATCAACAGAGGTGCTGATATTCATTAATGACCAAGGTATATTTCCCTACCGTTTTCTTATCATAATCCGGCCTAAGGTATATAATTGAACAAAATAATTCTCAATAACGGTTGAAAAGACCTAGTGTTTTTGGATTTTTTTTAACGTGGGAATGTTTGTTTACTGTTTACCAGTGGCGAATCCAGGATGTGAGTCTGGGGGAGGGGAGGCTGAGGTCATAAAAATTTTGTATTGTCGTGACGAATCTCAAACCTCATGGCTTATGTAAACCATAATACTTTCACTTTACAGACTTTACTCACTTGACAATAAGAATAATAAAGAACACTACAATACTTTCGATAATTTAATAAAAAAGTGCAATGAAGTAACTAGGGGAAAAAATGTCTTCGACCGCGTCAACGCTACAAGTACAACTGGAATGACTAGGAAAAGGAGTAAAATTTTCAAGCCTGTCAAGCCAGAAAGCAGTGTTGTCACGTTTTTGATTTTTAAAGGGAAATCAAGAACAAACAGTTGCAGTGAATTTAAATAAAATTCATGATTTCTGGCTTAGCTCTGGGGATTCGCCACTGCTGTTTACTAAAAGTGTAGCCCTGTTTGAGAAACGACGTTGTGTGAAACGGATCGAAGTTCTAACCGCTGCACGGTGAAAAAATACCGCCTTTACAAATTTTTGACCTGCTTTCATAGAAACAAATCTACGTCTACATCTAAACAAATCTATCATTTAGAAAGTTTTTAAAGAAAAGGAAATCCTATTTAAAACATCATTTTGTTGTCGAATAATATTTCAAAGTAAGTCTTTCAGCGATCAACTTCTTTAAGATCACTTATGCTCACTGAGCTCCAGAAAGAAAATAAAATTGTTTAAACTTCATAAGAACACAAAAGATTTTTCATGTACTAAAGTTTAGCATTTCATTCATAGTTTTATCAAATAAAATGTAGCAATCTAATTCCGCTCCCGTCATTTCATTTTAATTCAAAATTTTTGAATTGTCCAGGCCCTCACAGGGTTCAATGGACCGACTTCTCTTACTTTCTTGCGGGGAAGTTCGCAACACAATGCTTGCATTCAAAACTAAAATATATTAAAATACTGAATAGTTAAAATACTAAACTGTAATAATATACTGAAATATATATTGCATTTGTTTATTATTCAGTATAAAGAGTAAGGGTTCTATGCTCATTTGTTAATTTTGCAATGATTGGAGCACTCGATTACTGAATTATTTCCAAAGATTTAATTCATTAAAAGTAATTAAATCTATAAAGTATCTTAACAATAAAGTATATCTTCTTTCCTATTGCGTACCTAGAAAGATAAACTAGCTGTAAAAACATATTCTAACTAATGTCTTTATCATAATTTTTAAGTTTTATTTTTCACAGTTTAAATTTTCATATTACAACAACTGACTATATTTTGATGAAAATATATTCTGCAATGTTTTATAATTTTTAATAATACGCTCTTAAACTGGATTTCTGTATTTTTCAGTTCATTGTGTTTCCCCTTTCGAGACTAATATCAAATAATAATCTTCAAAATCTACGTGATATAGGAAACGACAACGCCAGTAACATAATAGGAGATGTAAAAAGTGTGCAACGATGAATTCCAAAATGTAAATCCAAGAGTCGCATATGTACCTTGCAATTCCCAATAACTGAATTTAGTAGTGAATTGTACTGCTAATAGTTTATATTCCACTGCATTTTTCGATAAAATACATCGTTTATACTGTTCGTTTCAGAAAGCCGCAACTACCACTTTCGGACGATTTTATTCTGTTGAGGGATGATACGCAGTGGGTAAGCGCCTAACAAAGAACCCCGTAAAAAGTACTCGGTTTTGGGAGGTATTTTCAGTTATTCTTTTCCGATATTGATATTCATTTTCGGTTTGAATCGTACCATTTTGTTTTAATTCGAAAAAATCGAATATTCGACTTAAAAAGTAAACATCTCCTTCTCACCACTATTTTGGTGAAAGCAAAGCCGACTGGAATTGCCGTACTTTTTTGTGTATGTTGAATACTGTTTTTTAATTTTTTAAAAAATCAATACATATTTATAATGAACTGTGTATGAGAATAAGCGAGTATATATTGAGAGGCGTATAAATTTCTCTTAGCCTATGAGCGCCAAGAACCTTTGCGCCGGCCCTAAAATTAACCGATCTGAGAAACTGGATTATTCATGCATACAAATGCACCAGTACTGCTACCATGGGTAATTAAAGCACTCATTACCGTAATTAGTGGCATGTAATAATTCACGATTTTATATCTTTCTTCTTCATAATGCCCAATTTTTGTACAAATTTCTTATTCAAATGTTGGTTTTAATGACTAATTTGTATTCGTCTTAAATATCACACTCCATAATTGTTTCGTGACACAGTTATAACAGTGATTGGATAGCGTGGGATTTGCATTTCTGAGCTTTTCATTAAATTACCAGTGTATATAGAGAAACATTTCATACCAAACAGTGACGCGCTACACTTTTGCAACTTTTCCCACCTGCTTATCATAGTTTTGGAGATTATACTGCCAACTTCCAATCACCTTAGAAGTTGAGGACCCAACTAGAAACAAGTTTCGTCAGGTTTTTTTTTTTTTTTTTTTAGTTTCTAAGAACAGTAATATTGAATTTTATGAAAGTTGAATAACCTGTATACTCATAGGTTAAATACATAATTTAAATTACAGTTCGACTATTACTATTCGAAGATTCAAGTGTCAAGAATATCAAATTTGTGGAAAAACCCCTCATCATTTAGCTCCTCACAGTGTACCGAAATTCACCAAGTTGCAATGCCGATATCTTTCTGAATACTAATGGTATTGAACTGGAATATTTATATAAGTTGCCCTAAATATCTGGCTCTGAAGTTGTGAAAGAAAATTTACGCTATATTTCGCGCATGCGCAGTAAAAAATTATTTACTACAAATACTCTTATTTCCCGTAATATTCAAATTTTTTAATTCAAATTTTAATACAATGCTTCTTTTACATATTGCCAAGTATTCTGCAAGTTTCGTTCAATTGAATGGAAAACTCTGCATGTTATAAGCAAAAAACATGAGGAAAAATTCGCGATTTCTTAAGAAAACCTTTATATCTTCCCGAGCATTTAAGAAAAATTTACGAAAATGCATGTAAATATTATTATGAACGTCAAATATAACCATTGTTGAAAGTTTTAACTCATTATCAGCTTTCTGTGAAGCGGGGTGGGTCAAAATAATTTTCGTTTTCATCAATTTGTAGACCGTCCCCTTAATTCTCTCGCGACTGAATCTTCACTGTAAAATGTGAGTTCAAGCCTAATATTTACATGTTCGAAATTCTAAGAAAATGCTTACAGATTTTTAGGAGATATTTGAAAAAATATGAAAATTTTAAAGTGTCCACATTAAATTGGCAACCCACTGTAAATGTGCCGATAGTTTATTTAATGTATGTATACGTTTATTTAATGCATGAATGTGCTTAAAAACAGTTTATATGATTTTTTCAAAATAATACTGAAATTTGTAAATATTTTATTGTAATTTCTTCTATGTTTGCGCCCTATGGGAAATCTGGTCCTGCCTGCTTCATCCTAGTTACGCCACTGAACAGTACCGAGAATGACCATTCGGGCGCGGGACCCAATTGGCTACAGGACGCCCCATTCTTCGGACGAACGTAATTTCATTGTATAAGGATGTAACAATACACCCTGTATATCATATCGTCGCTTAACAAGCAACACCGCATATCTCAATTTTTTTGAAATTTCAAAAAGAAAGATTCGACTGAATTTTTCACAACCAATACCGAATATTTAATATTTTTTAAGCAACTGCTATGAACATGAGACCGCATGTTTCAACCAGACTTATTGAGATTGACTATTTGAGATACTGTTTTATTGACTTTTTAATTTTCTTGTAGGAAGAATAAAATTTAATGCATTAATAATCGACGGTTATAATTATGAATGCCAATTCTCCAAAGGAGGACAAAAAAAAAACCCTGAAAATTGAAACTAACCGATAGCTGGCATAGCCCTACAATGTTCTTAAGTTAATATCAACAAATAGGTCGACGAACAGTAGCACAAATACAAATGAACCTTACCATTTAGCAGTTCAGTTTAAATCAATGCAAGAGTAACGACAACCATTTCAGGGAAAATTCTTATTAAATAGTACAAAAAATTACTAAAATAAAATAATGGTGCTGGCATATTCATTTTCGAAAACATTTTATTTCTGCTGTCAGAAATCTGAACTATAAATAATATGTTGTCATTTCAGGATATTTTAGCAAAGAAAATCTTCGCTGACAGTTGGACAAAAAAAATCATGTTACTACAATTAGCAATGCGAATACTGAGCAGAGTTTATGGTAGTGTCAGCGTGTTGAACAATGAACTCTGACTGAACTTTCAATGAACGATTTACATCAGACAGCACAATCATTGCGATGTCTTTTGACCATTGAAGTACTTAATGTCGATCTATTTCAAGCTTGATTGGCAGATTACAAATGAATGCTTGGAAACCTTCATCTGCTACAGAAGTTTTCTTTCTCCCAAAACTTCTACAATTGCTTTAATACATTAAGTACAAACACCGGTTAAACTGGCGCAGCTTATTGAAAGGCATTTTAATCGTTGACTTAAATACTGTATTTTTTTTCATTCATTTCTAGTAGCTTTTGAAACTTGACGAAGGTATTTAAATTTAAAAAAGAGGTTCCCATCAAAAGCTTACAGAGTTGGATTTTTTCGATTAAATTACATCAAAGCAAATGAAAATTGGTATCAACACGGCAATTAACGTGTTCGACTTAGTTACACTTGAGACGTTTCTGGAAAAAGTGTTTGGTGTTTTCAAGCTTGGTCCACTTAAACCACAAAATGAAACCCCCTTCAATATTATGATTTTCACATTAGTAAAGGAAAACTTACGTTCATAGCTGCATATTTCGTGTAGATCCTACCATCTGTCGCCGGTATTTGCCGTTAGGTTGCCACATCACAACGAAATACCAAAGCCGGCCGGCACAATAATAATAGTTGATTGCTGATCACGCAATCAAGCGTGTCACCGGTGAATAGTGTTCTCTATCTACCTAGCTCGATTTTAGATGAGTAATGGAAACATAAAAATTTATTTATAAGCGATCGCAAGATGACGGGGTTTTTTTTTTTTTTTTGCATACTGCTCAATTTGTTAAAATCCACGAAACTGATTTTGAATCAATCTTTGAAAAAAAAAATTAAGTTTTAACAAACTTTCAAATACAATATGGGAATGTTTTCATAGATCTATACTGGCATTTCTCTATGTAAGACAAGAGAGATGAAATTCAGCATCTGGTTGCGATCAGTCAGAGAGAATAATTGTTATATGCAAAGGCCATTTTTCATCTCAATTTCTGGAGAAACTCCGCTACAGACACTAATATTTTGAATTTAGGATCTGCATACTGTAGTCTGAAATGAATGCTCATTTAAATTTGATCAGCAATCATACTATTTATAAAAGAGATTTTTATCATTTCATCAATAAAATATCCTGAACAGTGATCCCCCCCTCCCCCCCCAAAATAGGTAACAAGAATCATTTCTTGTCAGTTATCAACTTCATATGTGGATTTCAACCTTTCATTCTATGACAAAATAGTCATGCTGCAATCTTTCTTTTCATTCCTTTCCCAATTCATGCTGACTTTTGTATTACTGATACATTACCCGCAGATAAAATGTAACATGTAGTTTTTAAGTTAGAATGTTAAATTTACAAAATAAATTAGCATTTTGTTCTAACATTGTATGAAATAGTAAAAAAAAAAAAAGATGGGAGGCTGTCTTTTTCAAACAGCAGCTGATGTTAAAGGCGTAGGACTACTTTACTCGTGTGACTCTTTTCCGATTTTCAATTTTTTTTTTTTTTGTGTGTGTGTAATTTTCGTTGTTACTCTTTATCTCTAAAATAAGACATTAGTTATGTTTTTAACATATGTAGTTACCGAGATATAGAGGATCTCCCATACGTTTTTTGTGGCGTTTTGGCATGTGAATCAAATTCCTTCCCGAGACCCCAATGGGAGGAACGTAGTCCTACGTTAAAAATTGAAATAAATAATTTGATCAATGCCTTGCTTTAATAAATTGCTAAAATTATTTTATTACTTCCTTTGACTGAGTTCATTTTGAAGTGGAGGTTGTTCTTTGCTTAATAATAAAAACTGCTAGCAATGTATGAAAACAATGGAATGTGAAAAGGTTGAATTGCATAAATTATATCAAATTAAATAACCTGCTTTTATGGTCCAAAAATTATGTAAGACCCTTTCCTATTTCTCATGTCTTGGATACAAGAGTTCCCCTGTAATGACGTTTAGGCTCTGAGCATATAAAAAAATACTTCTAAAATTTTTGTTTCTTGAAGGTGGATACTTTTTAAACATGGCAAGACCGACTTAACAGCAAAATTATAGACAACATAGCAATATCTTAATTCAGAAAACATTAAAGGTTAAAAAAATCATAATAATTGAAACTAGACATATTTGGAAAGAGAGGGGTGGGTGGGCTTTTTTTAAATATTGGATGCCATATCAAGTGAGAAGTATTTTGTGCTAAGATCAGACTGGCTCCTTAGGCTACTTCAAGTCATTGAGCAAGAGTGCTATTTTTCCTGCCACAGCATGTAACTTTCCAATTATCTTGATTTGTTTTTGTATTTCTTTATGAAAAATAAGTATGTATTTCTTTATGAATACAAAAGAACTAATTATAAAGTATGAAACTGGTATATTGAGCTAAAATCTTTTTTACATAGAATTTACATAACATTGAAAAAATCCAAAATTTTATAAAAATCATTTGTTGACAAAAATCAAGAGCACAATTTGGATATTACATTTTTGCCAGATACAGGTATCTAAAATTTTCAGTTCACTAACAATCATAATGTTCAGAATTAAATGTTTATAATATATATACACACAATTCTATAATCAGGAACTCGTCAATTTAATAATCATCCCTTGTGATTACTTTTAATACACTCATTACTGTGCATTTAATACAGTACAAAAATCAACAAAGGCAGAGATGCAAATTTATCTCAGTATTTCATTCATACAGTATTCAAATGCATTAACTCTTTATAAGGCCATTTTTTTCTAGTAGTGGTATAATAAAATATCTTTGGTATTGAGATTAATTTAAGAAAAGAAATTCATTTAACTTATATTGGATGACAATACTTTTTGTTAATTAATTTTATCAATTAATATTTAATTACGAAGCCAAGATACTTTGTTATGGTTTAAGATAAGAAATTGGAACATCAGGTTTTTGTTTCATCGAAAAATTTAGAGAACTTACGCCAACCTTAAAAAATGCGTTTAAAAATTGATGAATTTGGTGGGAAGTATATTCCTACGGCCTTAGAAAGGGTTAATATACTGCAGTGTTACTGCATGTAACTAAAATTTTGTTATGCATTTGAATACTGAATAAAATAAAGAGTTACAGAGGAAGACACATGTATTTAAATATGTGAAAGTAATTATTATTTATTAAATAAAACATTGATAAATGCTACCAATTCTTAAAAATTATAAAACTATCAAAATGCAAAAAAAAAAAAAAAAAATTAAGAGAAATTATCATCTTAAGAAATTGCAACTATACATAATAATAAATACATATGCCTTTCAAAATACATTTTATGATAATTGGAAAAAAAAATTACTAGTGTAGATGATGAAAATGCAAGCAATAGTAAATATAGCTGAATCATTATTTAAATAAAAAAACAGAGCAAAAGAGAGCCATGTTTTTAATTTTATCGCCATATCAAAGCACATAAATATAAAAAAAATTGAATAGTTGTTCTATTACAAGCAGCCGGTGAAGTAATATTCTAGAACACAAATTTAATTTCTTGAAAATAAACAAAAACAAAAAAAAAACACCATTCTTTTTTTTTTTCCCCCACTGAAATGACTTAAGCGAAAAAAAAAGTTATTGACTAATCTCAAAGTATTTTTAACTGAAGGGAAAGTTCAGATGCACTCTTGGAAAAATCTTTTTAGACTATTTTTAGGGATTTTTTCTAAAATGAACAAAACATTTTAACTCAACATCACGTTACCAAACAGATGTATTAGAATGATTTGCAATTAAATCAACTTGTTAATAGATCTTTTCTTACTGATTAGAAAGTTAGAATATGTAGGCAACACAGATGTATAGGTTTACATTTAGGACCAGATTGTTTACTTGATTTGTCTTTAATATTTTCACCGCCATGTCTCGCACCTGTAATTCGGATCTTCTATCTAATTAGATAATCCCGTGTCTACTATTTTTTTAACTAAAGTAGAGAAAGAGTCATCTAATTAGCTGGTGTGAATCACAGAAACGAGTCAAATCGGTATCAGCAGCAGCCAACATGTTAAAGATAAAAATGAAATCCACAGCATTTTTTTAACAACAGCGAAGTAATAAAGTTGAGCAATAAATAAAAGAATTCCATTCACTGAAACAAAGGAACTTCCTAAGCAGTTGACACAATTACGAAAAAACAAGAAAGTGGCAATTTAAAAATAAAAATCCTTGGCACATAAAACAGAAAAAGATTTAGATACAATAATTACTGTTCAAGGGCTAAGATTCAAAAGAAACCCTATAGATGGATATATACCTCAAGTGTTCGTGAATAGTTAAAAATTGATTTAAAAGTTTTCAGAACAAATCATTTTTAAAAATTTAACCTGTAAGGATAAGGATAAAAATTTTGACAGTCAACTCATGAAAATGGCGATGTCCGCATTCATGGAATAACATGATATTAATTCATTTATTCATAAAATAGTTTGAATTAATACGAAATATGAACTTTCACTGCTTGTAAATATATCAAGAAAAGGATATCAGAGTTAACAAAAACCCTTTCATAATACACATTACAATTTGTCCAAACATCACCATGAAATGAATCTCATTTTAATCCTACAGTTTTTCAAGCCAATAGTGAAAAAAATTCAAGCACTCTTAAATATTTGTCCTTTTAATACGCAGCAGTTTCTAATAACCTCCATCAAATTTAAAATATAATCATTATTTTTTTATTGACTGATTATTAAATTATTCAAAATTGTTAAAAAAACAAAATTTAAGTTATGCAGAAATACTACTAGTGTAGAATTATAAGTTACAGTATCCCCATGTTTACAATTTGGAAACCACCACTAATAATTCTGTTAAAACCCAAAAAAATAATATTTAGTGATATAAGATACCTCTAATTTGTATACAAAGATCTGTAATTAAAAGAATTTTAACTTTATTCACGCATCTTTAAGTTTGAACACTTTCAGTTATTTAGAGGTTTAAGTTAAGTCATGTAAAGCTAAGATGATGAAAGTGGGCCCAATATGAAACACACATTAAAAGAAAAACAGCACAAAACTGCTCATTAAATAATTTATGATTCACCACTGAAATCTTACTAGTATAAATTCATATTTAAATGACTCAATGAATCAATTTTATCAGATTAATTTAAATCAATATAATCTCCAATTGTGGAGCAGAGAAATTCAACACATTTGCAGCCACCAATTTCTGCTACATTCCCAAGTACTAAAAAATGGGAAAGGAGAAGAAAAATAAAATAATAATAAAACGCAAAAAAAAAACATGGAGAATGAACTGTAACAAGCAAAAAGTGCTGCAAAGGGATTTTTCTCGGCTTAGAAAAATATTACATATAAATATTATTTAAACAGTAATTCTATTTTGAAGACACCAACATATGTAAATTTGTAGACATAACAGATATTGTCTTGAATAATCACTTTTTGATTTAAAAAAATCATTTTGATTTAAAATATATGTATATATATATATATATATATACAATATATTAAATGACCAGAAAATTCAAATGAGCTTCCAAAGAATGACCAAAACAAATATTAAAAACACAATGCATAAATAGTTTGGCAAGGAGAGGTAGTTGACTGGGAAGGATAGTAAAAAATTTTACTGTTAAAAATTTTCTGTCTCTGAAGTTGATTAAGATGACATCAAAACCTTTGCACTTCACATTTTAAATTTAAAAAAAATATATACACAATTTCTGGAAGCATTATAAATACAAAAATTATGATAAAGGACAGCAATTACAATCTTTTGGAAACACAATTAGTAATATTACGCATTATAGAACTTAATACTTCTGTAAAGCAAGAAAATCAATGTGGTACTATACACATCAACATATATTACATAAGTAAGAAAACCCACTAAATGACTTTAACTAAGTATCACAGCACTACAAAACATATGCATGTAAAATCAATATTACAAGTACCAGGAAGTTCACAAATCAGTGTACAAATAGAGATGTGTAGATGTTTTTCTTAACATAGTACACAGGACTAATTTTAATATGCTTTTTTAATAGTACAGAAAATGCATATACATACAAAAGTACAGTTAATCCTTCACAACAAGGCAGATTTTAATTCTAGTCCTGCACTTTCGATTGCCACACCTTGTAACACCAGTTAATAAATTGTTCCGGTCATGATTTTATAAAAGAAAACTAAAAGAGGTTTAAAAGCCCTTTTTTATCTACAATTATTCTTATCATATTTCACGGCAAGAGTTTTATTAATTAAATGAAAGGTCATTTTTAAAAAAATTATGGTAAACAAAATTAGTATATAATATTCTAGTTAATTTTTAAGTAGATAAAAACTTCCAACACATTTCTTGATAAACTGAACATTCTAATGTTTTTACAAATTTAGTCCATATTTTAGATGTTTAGAAAATGCTACTTAAATTGCAATAAAAAATAAATTTTACAGTTAATTATATTTCTCTTAATGCAACATCTTTCAGAAAAAAGATTTAAGAAAAAAAAGTAAGAAATCTCCAGAAACTTTCTTATACAACATGTCACGACATTCAAAAGCATCTCAAAAAAGCTTTGACATGGGGGGGGGGGGGG
>BGPR01001249.1:0-54212 GCA_013235015.1 Araneus ventricosus | reverse complement strand
GATCCCATGTCAAAGCTTTTTGAGATGCTTTTGAATGTCGTGACATGTTGTATAAGAAAAGGATTTCAAAATTTCTTACTTTTTTTAAGTAAATCTTTTTTCTGAAGATGTTGCATTAAGAGAAATATAATTAACTGTAGGAATTTTTTATTGCAATTTAAGTAACATTTTCTATACGCATCTAAAATATGAATAAATTTGTAAAAACATTAGAATGTGTTCAGTTTATCAAAGAAACCAGTGCAGCATATTTGGCGATACCCGATGGAATCAGGACTTCAAATAAAAAAATGCATACAATGACCACGAAAAAGTTTCAAAACAAAATCAAAACAAAAAATTTTACATTATAGATTTTTCCGTATTTTTCCGCGATAATAACATGTAGAAAAACAGTACAGAATTACATTAATCCAAACAGTATAAAATTTTTTGCCCGTTAAGATCGGGACTTCAACAAAATGAAAAAAATTCTTAGAACATGACTCCGAAGGATTATGGCGATCACTGACCCTTCATCCAATCAAATTGGCTGCGTTTCGAGGCTATATTTTGAGAAGAAATTTACTTCGACAAAAAATAACCATCTGCTCAGGAATAATTTAATTAAAAAAGCGAAAATATTTTAACCTGTTCTTGTTTAAATCAGAGAACCGCTCAGTTATAAGAGCTGAAAAATTGAAAATAATAGTGTTATTAGAAGTAGGATGCAACAAATTTAAAAACAAAACTAAATGTAGGTGGTGAAACTGACGTTATTTTTAAAAAATTTCTCAAATTCAGTAAATTACGTGAAATTCAAAACTAACTTTCATTAGAAGCGAATATTGTAATCCTTCCATGAGTCTATCTATTTTTGTCGGTACAATTATTCAAACCATTCTATTGACAAATTAGTTAAAAATCAATCAAAACAAAGAAAACATTAAATAAAAAATTTCTAGATTAAAATTTAACTTCCGAGGCATTCAGTCACTCATTACGACTACCCTGTGTCACAAATTTCATGGAACTGTGTAAAGCGAATAGATTCTGTCCTGGACATGGCCGACAAACACACACACACACCGATACACAAACATTGCCTTTTAAGAGAGATGTGTTGAAGTTTATCTACTTAAAAATTAACTAGAATATTATATACTAATTTTGTTTACCATACATTTTAAAAATGACCTTTTCATTTAATTAATAAAACCTCAGTGAAATATGAGTAATGAATGTAGACAAAAAGGGCTTTGTAACCTCTTTCTACTTTTTTTTTATAAAATCATGACGGAACAATTTGATTAACTGGTGTTACAAGGATGTGGCAATCGAAAGTGCAGGGACTAGAATTACATCTGTTCAGTTGAGCTTGAAGGATTAACTGTACTTTTGTGTATATGCATTTTCTGTAAATACTGATAAGCATATAGCATTAGTCCGTGTGCTATGTTAGAAAAGCATCTACATGCATCATTTTCACACTGATTTGTGAACTTCTGGTACTTGATATTGATTTTGCATTATGCCATATATGTTTTGTAGTGCTGTGACTACTTGGTTAAGTCATTTAGTGGGTTTCTTACTTATGTATATATGTTGATGTTATATACACATTGATTTTTCTTGTCTTTACAGAAGTATTAAGTTCTATAATCGCTAATATTACTAATTGTGTTTCCAAAAAGATTGTAATTATTATGCCCTTTATCATAATTTTTTGTATTTATAATGCTTCCGATGTGTATATATTTTTTTTAAATTTAAAATGTGAAGGACAATGTTTTGATCATCTTAATCATCTCAGAGACAGAAAATTTTAACTTAGTAAATTATTACTATCTCTTCCCGATCACTACCTCTCCTTGCCAAACTTATTTATACATGTGTTTTTAATATTTGTTTTGGTCTACATTCTTTGAAGCTATTTGAATTTTCTGGTTCATTTAAACTATTGTATATATATATATATATATATATATATATATATATATACACTTATATTTTAAATCAAAATGATTTTTTAGAAATCAAAAGTCGATTATTCAAGACATAATGTCTGTTATTCTACAATTCTACATATGTTGGTGTCTTAAAATAGAATTTGTCTTAATTATATTTATATGTAATATTTTTCTAAGCTGAGAAGAAATCCCTTTGCAGCACTTCTTCTTTTGCTTTTACAGTTCATTCTCCCCATGTTTTTTTTTTGCGTTTTTATTATTATTTTATTTTTCTTCTCCTTTCCCATTTTTTTTATTGGAGAATGTAGCAGAAATTGGTGGCTGCAAATAATGTTGAATTCTCTGCTCCACAATTGGAGATTATATTGATTTAAATTAATCTGATAAAATGGGATTCATTGAGTCATTTAAATATGAATTTATACTAGTAAGATTTCAGTGGTGAGATCTCAGAATTATTTAATGAGCAGTTTTTGTGCTGTTTTCTTCACCAATGTGTGTTTCTATTGCTTACTTTCATCATCTTTGTATACTTTACATGACTTAAGCTTAAACCTATAACTGAAAGTGTTCAAACTTAAAGATGCTGAATAAAGTTAAAATTCTTTTAATACAGATCTGTATACAACAACTAGAGTATCTTATATCACTAAATATTATTTTTTTGGGTTTTTAACAGAATTATTAGTATGGTTTCCAAATTGAAAACATGGGATACTGTAAATTTTATGTTCTACATAGTAGTATTTCTGCATAAACTTAAAATTTTTGTTTTTTAACAATTTGAATAATTTAATAACTGGGCAGTCAATAAAAAAAATAATGATTATATTTTAAATTTGATGGAGGTTATAGAAACGCCGCGCATTAAAAGGACAAATATTTAAAGTAGCTTGAATTTTTTTATAAAGCTTGAAAACTGTCAGGATTAAAATGAATTCATTTCTTGTGATGTTTGGACAAATTGATGTGTATATTATGAAAGGGTTTTGCTTAACTCTGATATCCTTTCTTGATATATTTACAAAGCAGTGAAAGTTCATATTTCGTAACATTCAAACTATTTTATGGATAAAATGAATTAATATCATGTTATTCACATGAATGCTGACATCGCCATTTCATGAGTTGACTGTCAAAATTTTTATCCTTATCCTTACAGTTAAATTTTTAAAAAATGATTTGTTTAAAACTTAAATCAATTTAACATTCACCAACACTTGGGTATATATCCATCTATAGGGTTGCTTTCTTTTGAATCTTAAGCCTTGAACAGTAATTGTACTAAATCTTTTTTCGTTTTATGGCCAGGATTTTATTTTTAAATTGCCACTTTCTTGTTTTTTTCGTAATTGTGATTAACTGCTTAGGAAGTTCCTTGTCAGTGGGAGAATTCTTTTATTTATTCGTCTTTTACTTGCTCGTTGTTAAAAATGCTGCTTGTTTGAACTTCGTGGATTTACTTTATCTTGTACATGTTGGACTTCTTGATACCGAATGACTCTTTCGTGATTCACACCAGCCCAATTAGATGACTCTTTCTCTACTTTAAAAATATGTACGTAGATTATCTAATTAGATAGAAGATCCAATTACATAAAGAGACATGGCGGAAAATATTAAGAACAACATGAAGCAAAACAGTCTGGCTAAATGTAACCTTACATCTGTGTTGCCTACATATTCTCTTTCTAATCAGTAAGAAAAGATCTATTAAAGTTGATTTATTGACAAAATCATTCTAATACATCTGTTTGAGTAACGGATGTTGAGTAATTAAAATGTTTTGTTTATTTTAGAAAAATCTGAAAAATAGTCTAAAAAGATTTTTCCAGAGTGCATCTAACTTTCCTTCAGTTAAAAAATAATCTTTGAGATTAGTCACTATCAACTTTTTTTTCGCTTAGTCATTTCAGTGGGGGAAAAAAAAAAAAGAATGGTAGTTTATGTTTTTTTGTTTTGTTTATTTTCAAGAAATAGGAGATGGTGCCTAGAATATTACTTCATCCGCTGTATAGATGTCAACTATTCAATTTTTTTATATTTCTGTCTTTGATATGTAGCATAAAATTAAAAAACATGGCTCTCTTTTTGCATCTGTTTTTTTATTTAAATAATGATTCAGCTATATTTACTACGTTCTTGCATTTTCATCATCTGCTACTAGTAATTTTTTTCTCAATTATGGCATAAATGTATTTTGAAAGGCATATGGTATTTATTATATATGTATAGTCTGCGAATTTACACTGTGATAATTTCTCTGAATTTTTTTTTTTTTTTGTATTTTGATATGATTTTGAGTAATTTTAAGAATTGGTGAGCATTTATCAATGTCATTTTTTAATAAATAATAATACTTTCAACAGCTTTTAAATACAGTAAGATATTCCTCTGTAATTTATTTTATTCAGTATTCAAATGCATAACAAAAATTTTTAGTTACATGACAGTAACATGCAGTATTAATCCTTTCTAAGGTCAGGAGAATATACTCACCGATTACATCAATTTTTAAACGCATTTTTTTAAGGTTGGTTGTAAGTTCTCAAATTCTCGCTGAAACAAAACCCGATGTTCCAATTCTTATCTTTAAACCATAACAAAAAGTATCGGCTCCGTAATTAAATATTAATTGATAAATTAATTAACAAAAGAAAGTATTGTCATCCCAAAAGTTAAAATGAATTTCTTTTCTTAAATTAATCTCACACACCAAAGATATTTTTATTATACCACTACTAGAAAAAAATGGCCTTATAAAGAGTTAATGCTTGCAGATACTCGTATGAAATGAAATACGAGATAAATTTGCATCTCTGCCTTTGTTGATTTTTGTACTGTATAATGCACAGTAATGAGGTGTATTAAAAAGTAATCACAAAAGGGATGATTATTGAGAATCTTCTGATTATAAATTGTGTGTATATATATTATTATAACATTCAATTCAGACATTATGGATTGTTAGTAGAGAAAATTTAGATACCTGTATGGCAAAAGATGTAATATCAAGTTGCTCTTGATTTTGTCAAAACATTTGTATAACTGTTTGGATTTTTTCCAATGTTATGTAAGAATTCTATGTAAGTGCTGCATATACCAGTTTCATACTTTATAATTAGTTCTTTTGGATTTAAAGAAATACATACTTATTTTTCATCAAGAAATACAAAACAAATCAGAGGTAAGAAGGATTACATGCTGTGGCAGGAAAAAATAGCACTCTTCATCAATATTCTGAAGTTAGCCTCTAGGAGCCAGTCTGATCTTAGCACAAAAATACTTCTCACTTGATATGGCATCAATATTTAAAAAAAAAGCCCACCACCCTCTCTTTCCAAATATGCTAGTTTCCAATTATTATGATTTTTTTTTAACCTTTAATGTTTTCTGAATTAAGATTTGCTATGTTGTCTATAATTTTGCTGTTGAAGTGGGTCTTGCATGTTTTAAAAGTAATCCACCTTCTCAAGAAACAAAAAATTTTAGAAGCTATTTTTATATGCTCAGAGCCTAAAGCGTCATACACATAGGGAACTCTTTGTATCCAAGACATGAGAAGGAAGGGTCTTACATAATTTTTGGACCATAAAAAGCAGGTTATTTAATTTGATATAATTTATGCACATTGAACTCTTTCACATTCTGCATTGTTTTCTACATGTGCTACAGTTTTATTATTAAGCAAAGAACAACCTCCATTCAAATGAACTCAGTCAAAGGAGTAATAAAATAATTTTAGAATCTTTACAAAGCAAGGCATTACACAAATTTTATTTATTTCAATTTTAACGAGATTCTACGTTCTCCATGGGGTCTGAGAATTGGTGAGTTCCAATGCCAAACGCCACAACAAAAAGATGGGAGATCCTTATATCTCGTATACTACATATGTTAAAAAACATAACTACATGTCTTTATTTTGAGATAAAAGTAAGAAAAATTACACACACAAAAAAAAAAAAAATTGAAAATCGGGAAAAGAGTCACCACGAGTAAAATGTCCACTTTGCTTAACATCAGCTGCTGTTTGAAAAGACAACCTCCATCTTTTTTTTTTTTTTTACTATATTAATGTTAGAACAAATGCTACTTATTTGTAAATTTAACATTCTAACTTAAAATACATGTACATTTTATCTGCGGTAATGTATCGTAATACAAAGTCAAAAGTGAATTGGGAAGGAATGAAAAGAAAGTTGCAGCATGACTATTTTGTCATAGAATGAAAGGTTGAAATCCACATATGAGGTTGATAACTGACAAGAAATGATCTCGGATCAAGTCATAAAGAATAATTAAGAACTGGTTACTCAAATATCTTAAAGCTTATTTCTGATTTTAATAATATTAACAACTTTTTTTCTTCTCTCTAAAGACATAAAAAGTAAATCATTCATTGGCATTGTAATAAAACATACGTTAAGAATACGGATAATATATTTTAAAGAAATTGACACAAAAAATAAAAATCTGTTTCAAACAATGAACAAAAATATTATTAAGTAAGCATTATCAGTAATCCAATGTAGTTTTAAATAAATAAACATAATTATCGTTTGCTACCTATACAAATTCCTAATAAAAGGAAACCAGACTTTTTAATACAGTGGACTCCGCTTAATGTGATCATGGTTAATGCTATCATTCTCTTTATATTGTCAAAAACCTTTGGCCCCGAACCAATGTATTCAAATGTACACAAAATTATTTATTTAGTGTGATCATTACATCATCTAATGTTATCAGTTTTGAAGTAGAGAGTTGACTGATGCCTCATTTTCAACCAGCATTAGCGATTGACGTTCATAGAATATTTCTCTCTACTTGTAAGGAAACACTAGGGACCACTTTCCCCCAAACATCCCAAGAATTTCAGGATTTATTTCTCATGACCTCTCTTTGAAAGCCATCCATTTAGCGGGCAGGGATGTGACCGTTGGTAATTGTATTGAACCTCCAAAAGGTATGCAAAAGAAAGAGTATGAGGAATGGATGTCCACTGGCGAGGACATTCCAGTAGCTGCTACACTAACACATTTGGAAATTTGCCAAGCAATAAAAGTTGATGATACCGATGGCAACGAATGTGTTGAAGAAAAAAACCTTCCAACGAATGCCGAAATGAGGCAAGGCCATTGATATTTTGAAGCGTGGCAAGCAGTGTCATTCAACAAATTTTAAAAAACAATAAGAGTTTGAACAATATAAATGAAATGTTAAGGAATAATTGTCATCAAGCAACAATTAATGAATTTTTTTAATTGTTATATTTGGAATAAATTATAGATAGCACTGAGGTAAGTGTTGTCTTTTCCATTTTGTTTCCTTTCCCTTGATGTGATAAAAATATAGTTGATTTTACCCAATTCGGTTATTGTTATCAATCGGTTAATGTTATCAAAATTCTTAAGTCCCGAAGTGAACACATTAAGCAAAGTCTACTGTAATCATACACATTAAATAAAACTAAAACAAATTACAATAATTTTTAATAAACATATTCCCCTCAAGTTTCCCCTTGTACAAATTATCCTTAGAAAAAAATTAAATTTAGTTCTCTTATAGTACTTTAACATTAAAATTTATAAATAAAACATCATGAGAGAAGTAATACTATATAAAGGAAATGTAGGATTGAATTGATTTTTAAGAATAGGACTTTTTCTTATTTCATCAACCAATGGAAGCATAAAATATAAATTATGATACTAAACAAGACAATGATGGAAAATTTTACCGAAATCGTTCTGAAAATGTTATTAGTTTCTGATATTTGCAAAAGAAAACACTTCTAACAAATATAAACTGAACCAGCAATAAATAAAAACACACTAAATGTATAATTACGACACAATCAATATGAAAAAAATAACATGCATGTAAATGTCTACAGAATTGCACAGATACAGAGCATCAAGGAAGTTGCAGATGGTGTAAACAGCCACTTATTAGTTAAATAACGGTTTTCGGAATTTTTTTTTTAAAAAAAAAAAGGTCAGTGCACAATGGCTTTATTCATACAACATTAAATCAGAAGTTTGCTATCAAAATAGTTTTGACCACCAATGAAAATAAAGCCCTTTAAAAAAGCATCTGGATCATAATAAGACTAAATTATTGATAATACATGAATAACCAGAGCTGATAAGCAAATTTTGTTATCTTCCATACAAATTGCATTTCAATTGCAGGATTAAAAACTAAAAGAATGAGTTGGATGCTTATGCTGCAAAAAAATGTTACCTATTTTGAATTACTACTAAAGATAATATAAGTTTAAAAGGAATTAATACCTTCCTCCAAAAAAAGAATATACAAAAAAAGGATAGTATTATTTGCAGGTACTGTACCTATGGATGATACGTTATTTGTAAATACTGTGATAACAAATAAAACATCATTTACAGGTATCTTCCAGTCTATTATTTTGCACACTTGCGAGTTGTAAATGACAGTACATTATTTTGACATTTTTGGAGCTTAATTATCAGTTAATTGATTAATTAAGGTAAGTGCTCCAGTAGTGGGCCACGTACCAGTAGTGGTCCACTGGAGTTTTTAAGTTGAAAAACAAGAAATTCCAACATTCCAATGAAATAAGAGATCTGCCTCTGGTAGGCTGAAACCCTTATCAACTAAATACCAAAGGCACAGCCTTTATTTCCTAGTTAATTAGGAGCTAGAAAGTTTGTTGCTGAAGTTGGTCTCTGAGAAAAACATTTTTAGCTTATTCTTAGTGATTTCCTTAAGAGGTAACTCTTCATTCAACTATTTTTTAACATACATTCTATTTGTTTTTAAAATGAATTGTTATTGATATTATTTGGTTATATGATGAATGTATTATAAACTATCTTTAAATAAAATATTGATAATTTATGGATAGTGAAGGGTGGCCCGCTTTTAGAACAATGTTTTACTAAATGCTCCAGTAGTGGGCCTAGGGAGGCCAGTACTGGAGCACATGCTTTCTCTCAAATAGACTGGTTTTGTGATGTTTAATAAGAAGGTTACATCTTGTAAAGTCTTTTTATTTAATTAATTTGCTTTATTTTTATCAGAACCAGTAGTGGGCCACATGGCCCACTTCTGATACACTAATGGCCCACTACTGGTACACTAATGGAACATTCTGACTAATTACTTAAATAATAAATATTTTATAGTACTGTTGAGGAAAAATCTGATATTCAAGAATTAGTTGGGTTCTGTAACGAGGCAGACAATAATAACTATCGCATTGCTGGACCACTGAAAAATATTCCATCACCATTTAAAAGGGCTCTTTTCTGGCTGCAGAGGCAAGATGATAAAAGAAAAAAAAAGATTTATTCAACATAAAATATCAAGATTTAATATCCATAATGCCCCAAACAGAACTTAAAATGAAAGATCGATAATTAGCATATACCTTTAATAAAAAATTGGCTGTTAGAGAAAAAATGTAAATCTCATGTGACTAGAATCTATAAATAAAAGATTTCACCTATATCAAGTCATTTTTATTGCATTTTTTATAGTGTATAATGTTAATGTATTGTTATTATTACTATATATAATGATTTTATTCTTTTTTCTTTGGCACAATCGACAAATCTGGGTGGCCCACTTTTGGTATGCCCACTACTGGTACATCAAAAGTTTGCTATGCCCACTTCTGGTGCATAGGAGTGATCCAAGTTTTTAATTTTTTAAAAATTATATTACAATTATTTTGATATTTCAGGTGATTATTATTTTAGATAGAAGTTTGAACAACCATAAAAAAATACAGATTAGCGAAAGTTCTCAAAAGTTTAGATGATAATTGAGGAAATACCCTTAAGTGGCCCACTACTGGAGCATTTACCTTATATTAAACTTAGTCCATACTAGTGTTAGCTTGAAGTTCGTATGGTGATAGAAAGTTGCATATTTTTAGCTCTGTGATTTATTAAAACTTTTAAATGGCAATTCTCAATTTTTTTCAAAGAAAATTTACATTTTGCCAGTGTTGTTATTATAAGATTTAAACTATTGACTTAGGATCTCCGTTAACCGCATGGAGTTGTTAAAAATTCTTTGATGATGACTAAGACATCTTTTAGGGTATTGAGCTCATTTGAACTATAAATTTGATTTTTAATTAAATATCAGTAAACACTTCAATAAATGCTTTTTCCACAGAATATAAAATCAGATTCATAGGAAACCAGCACCTAAAACTAGATAACAGAAATCAAAAGTACTGTGTGTTTCCGTCAAATACTGAAGAATCTCGCAAAATACCATTAAATTTCCTAATCTCAAGCATAAAAAAGAACAATCCTACAGAAAAAGGGAAAATAGGCCCCCAAAATAGTCCTATAGAAAGAAAATTGAATTTGAAATTACCTGTAAATAACGCTTTATTTGTAGGTACAGTACCCGCAGATAACAAATTATTCGTAGATAGAGTACCTACAAATAATGTTTTATCCGTAGGTACAGTACCTGCAAATAATCACTTTCTATGGATATTTTTTTATGCTTCCACAATATTGCACATTTTGTATAGTTTAGCAACGATTTCCAAAACCCTCTGCACTTTTGCGCATGTGCTGGGCGGAGTTATTTTCATCAAAATAGGGGGAAAGTGAAGAATGGAAGGGGAGATGTTTACATTTTACTTAGCGTGATCTAACAAAAAACTCCGGAAATGCGCTCTTATGACTCATTGCCCGTCCGGTGTAAAATCGTCCAAAAGTGCTAGTTTCGGAATCCATTGCTAAACAGTATTTAGCTTTGTCATAAAATGAAAATAATGAAGTATCCATTTTGGAAAGTAGCACAAATTCTAAAATGTTGAGATTCGGCAAAATATTGAATTTTTTACGATTACAATATTTGCTCTTTGCAAACAAGAGAGTAAATATTAATAATTTAAATTTGTGTGTAAGCATCTGCTTCATTCTTCGTTTAATTTTTTTTTAAAATTTAGATGCCTTTTTTTTTATCCAAGATGCTTCGTATTTCTTTATTTTGCTCTACTGAATATTATTAAACACTGAATTTTTGTCTTAACAGTAAATACTGCAGCATATATATATATATATATATATATATATATATTTTAATGAAAAGCTCACTGAACAAGCACTTTCTTCAGAAACATGTGAAAAAAAAGTTTTCAGCTTTAAAGAAATCTTCATCAAGTATTATCTTATTGTTATAAAAGCTCATTCTTTCATCCTGCAGTTTATTCATCCAATGTTATTAAACTTCATAGATTTTAACAATTCATATTTGATCTGACCTTTCTTTCACTAACAAAAAGGAAACATACAAAATAAAGAAAAAAAAATAATCTATCTTGCACTTTTTACAAATTTAAAGCTCATGAAATGTTTATATAAAAAGCACTATCCTTTCAACACATTTAAGTGACTGATTCAAGTATTCACATGCAACACTGGGTGTATAAAATAACTTACAGGAAACAAGGGCAGAAAAGTATCCAAAGGAAAAGCAGAGACTTCTTTAGCTGCCTCTAATTTGACTAATTTACTGACTAGTGTATGAAAGGGAAAGTAAAATGGGCAATAATGTTTTTGACGTACATAAAAAAATTGTAACAATCTTTTCAATGTATAAAAGTTATTTATTTTAAAAAGTGTGGCACATGTTTATCACATTAGAACAATGGACATGATTGTGAAATCTCAAGTCTTTTAATTCAGTTTTTAATCATTATTAATAATTCCTGAAAACACCCAGTGTTGACTTCGCACATTATCACAATTACTTACTATAAGTCCTTTTGTTGGATAGTTTCTACTATCTAAACATAAATTATACATTAAATGTTTGATAGTTTGGTTGTTACTAATTAACAGCCACTTCTGATTATTATATCCTTTACATGTTCTTAATGTGACAGACAAACCCGCTTTTGGTTTAGGAAGAGTTAAACACATGTGATCATGTTGAATCTGATGATCTTTGGTAAATGTCCATTCCTGATTACCTCCACCTCCATGGCAAGTATAAAGGCCCACAGTCTCTCCAGTAAGATGACCAAGAGTGTCAATGCATAACATACCTTGACTAATAGAACCACGAGGTGAATCAACTTGATTAGGAACTTTAAGTTCAGGATATACATTTTCTAAAAACCATTTGAAGGGTTTACACTCCAGTTTTTGTCTGAGGAGAAGTCGATCTTGAAAATCACCAATTGGCACATTTTTAGCAACAGGTACAGCTGCATAATAGTAATTTTTATACTCGTCCATCCAAACCTCTGCTGCTCTTTTAGTATTGCGGGCAAAAACATTACCGCTTCCACCTGGAAAAGAATATGGATGCTGTTTTCGAAAAACATGTCCAACTCGACTGCATGGAATGATTTCTAAGCTTCCTCCACATTGCCAAATTCGAAATGATATTTCTAGATTTTCACCACCCCAAATATCCATCTTTTCATCATATTTTCCCATCTTCTGAAAATATTCCTTATCAATAGAAAAGAGTCCACCAGCTATCATAGGTGTTTTGATAGCTCGAGTAGGATCTGAAGCTCGCTGTTGTCTTTCTTGAATTGAGAGAAATTCCCATTTGAAAACCAAATTCCACTCAAAACCACCTCTTAGATCTGCGGAAGCACCAAAATACTTAAAATCGTCCATGTTTATAACATCAATTACTGGACAAACAACTCTTGTTGGGTCTTCTACTATTCTTTCCAGCAATGGCTCAAGCCAATTAACATTACACTCACAATGGCTATCTAAAAATGTGAGAATTTTTCCTTTGGCTGCATCAGCACCTCTCACTCTGGATCGAACCAAACCTTCACGTTTATTGTTACGTAATACAACAACCTTTTGTATGTTTGCTAATTCTGAAGCATCACTAGGATCATCACTGAAGTCATCAACAAGAATTATTTCTTTAATCAAATGTTCAGGACTTCTGTTTAAAACACTGACTATCGTGCGTAACAAAGCTGAGCGGGCTTCATTATGGAAAGTTATTATAACACTCGTAGATGGAAGGCCTTTACTCCATGTTTTCGAAGAACACTCATCATGTCTTGTATCAGGAATGTCTCTGTTGCTAGGAATTTTATCACTAGCCGCTTGATTGAACTTATTGCGGGAATACGGATTGTCACCAGGACTGAGCACTGTTTTGCTAATGTAAGTCTTTTCATCAAAATATTGCCATTCAATTTGTAAAGGGTTATCATTAGTTTTTAAAGTTAAACTTTTGTCTTCATGTGTTACTTTTAAACGGAGAGCTTTGTTTGCAGGCTTTGAAGGTGGCAGAAACACAACGAAGTAGGTAGTAAGGATTGCAACACTTAGAAGCAAAATCAAATACCTCAATCTCAGTCGCATCATGGTTATTTTTCAGTGAAGTCCTTCAATTTCTGACATGTATCCAGAAGAAATTGGACAGCCTTCACCACTTCAACTTTTAGAGTTTCACTGCCATCAGATGCATCATTTGAAACTGTGAAATAGAGCAGCTAGCATCTGTACTGAGTTCGTGTAACGCAAATTATAACTTTTAAATAAAACAAATGCAATATGTCATTTTAATACTGCAATATGCCATAGATTCTATTACAAATATATTAAAATCATAATAAATAATTTAAATTCAAATAGCATATAAATGTATCATATAAACTTATAAAGGTTAAGAATTAATAAGATTTCATCAGAACCAAACTTTTTGGTGTGGATAAATGAATATCTATTAAAAAATATAAATATATAGATTAAATTTTGCACAATGATCCTTCTGTTTGTGGAGCATTTACGGGTACTGTAATGGTATCAGGCACGGGGACATGGGGTGGCGTTCTGTTTGTGGAGCATTAAATCACAGTAGTAGTTTCTAGTACCCTCATAAACTAGATTTATCAGAAGGATAAGAAAATGAGAAAATTAAATTGTTCAAAGTGGTTAAAAGATAATGGCTGAAGCATTACCAAAGTTAAATTATGCTTCAACTACAATTAACAGTTAACTGATTACAACCTTAAGAAAAATAATATATTGCTCCATTTCATTTAAAATTTTCTGACAAGATAATTAGAAATTCCTTAAATAACAAATAACTGAAGAATAATGTGTTCTATATAATACCTGCATGCACTTAAACAGATGCAAAAATTTTTTAGGGAAAAAAGTAAAACTAAAAGGTAAGAAATTGCAATAGGTATGTTAAGCATGCTTTATTTTAGTAAGATTTTGTTCAAGTAGCACTTAATAAAATTTGAAGTATAGGGAAGATAATCATTTTAAAAAAGCCTCAACTTTGGAGAAAAAGAGTATTTTCTAATTTTAGAACCATTCTCATTTAACTGTAATTTCCAGTTTAATATAAGCTAAATGCATTCTTCATATTACTGTAAATACTGCTAAAGGAAACAAAACATTCAAAGAGATATATTGACTTACAAATAATTTAAAGAAATATCAAATCCTTTGAAAAATTCATTGCAAAACTGCACAAAATTATTCCATTTCCACTATAAACTTATCTTATTTCTTTTTTAAAATGAACCTTCCCTTTCTTGCTCAGTCTTTTTTTCTTTTCTTTTAATACACAGTTTCTAACCCATTTCAAAATACAGTAAATTCTCGATTATCCGGAAAGCTCAACTAACGAAAAAATTGAAAATGAGTTTTCTAAAATTTTACATCTGGCAAAATTTAGCACACGGACAATTTATTTCTAATGAATACAGCTTAAGCTCCATGAGTAAGCGTGAGAGGAAAAAAAGCAGAATATACAGTACTGTGACGCGTAACAGACTTGTTTTATGGGGGGGGGTTCAAAGCAAAGTGAGAACTAAATAAATAAATAAAAGGTCCTCACCTTTCGCAGAAAAACAAGACCTAAAAATGAAATCGACAATAAAAAAATAATAATAATAAGGTAAAGGGACAGAATCGGTATAAAAAAAAACTCATGGAGGGGTTAGTGCAGATTGGTAAGACTCTTTCTTTTCCTTTATTTATTTACTCTCCAAATACTGGCAGATGTTGATTCCGATTACATAATATCAAGTGCAGGAGAATTGGAGGTGTGCATATTGCACAATAACCCTTACGATCTTCTAAAAGATAATTAGTTTTGATATTCAATCTGGGATTTGTTATGATCACTTAAAGGAGTTTTATTATGCTTGCGGAGTAGAATATTTTTCAGTTTCGTCGGCTATTTTTATATGTTTATATTTTTACAATCTATATTTACGGTAAAAATTCGGTTAAAGGCTATTTTTTTTAAAATCCTCAATGTTAAATTAAAATCTTCATATTATGTTTTGTAAATGCAATGTTATGGGAGATACAGAAGTATTCTTAAAAATTATATTTAATGCACATTTCAAAATGACAAAAATAAATTATTTGGCTGAAAAAATCTGTAAAAAAAAAGGCTACAATCTATCCCCCCACCCCCTCATTCTTCCCATCACACTCAACTACCCGGACTTTTCATGTATCCGGAAATCGGCGTTTCCCGAGCATGCCGGTTAGTTAAGCTTTTACTGTACTGTTTAAGAATATTCGAATGAATCCACAAAAATGTCCTTTTTTGCTAACAGCCAAGTTATTAACACTTAGCAAAATACTACTGTGATCAAAAGGCAACACAAATGCTTCATTTAAAACACTCAACAGGAAAAAATGGCTCATAATTCTTTTTTCAGAAGTTGTTATAACTATCTTAGAAATCTGATATAATTATCAACTTATCATTTTCTATTACGAGTTACAAATAAATCAATTTTTATAAAAAGTAATAAAACTGCTTTGATGAATAAATTGTGTTTTTTAGAATGAAATCTATTGAAATGTTGCAGAAACCCTTTGAGAGAACAACATTTTAAGAAAAACACAAGTTTTTGAGAATTATAAGAAGAATTAGGAAGGATAAATATGTGTAACAGATGAAAATTCTCTTCTTACATTGTCTTGGTCTAGTGAATTAGGAGTTTGTACCAATATTAGTAACAGAGAACATTCATGGTGTTTTTATGAAGCAACTAGTATAAAATGAAGATAATCGTGGCAAGATAATAAAAATTTTGATCCATGATAATGTTACATTTTCACAATGTTCCAGCTACTTGTGAATTCCCTCCCCCCCCCAAAAAAAAATCTACTAATTATCAGTAGAAGTACTGGATTTACCTGATGTGGCAATATGCAATTTTTTTCCCCAACATTTAAAACTGCCATTATTGGTCACTCTTTTCTAATTTGTTAGTGCAGTGTATTTAGAAGAAAAAAAAAAGCTCAATTCTCAAAGAGGGTTCCCAAAAGCAAATCAAAAACAAGTTTAAAGGATAAGAAAAAGAAATGAATAAGCATATTGCAGTTGGAGAGGATTACATTGAAGAAGATGCATTGACCAGCAAATAGAAATCTTATATTTTATGGGATCATTTTCGATGTTCTTGATCACAATAGTATATCTCCTTTCTAAGCTGTATAATGCAATTTTTTAGAACTGAAATTAAAACACTTCTCAGCTGTATAAAACCATGTCATTAACAATTAATTAATCTTAAATTTTATAAAACTGTTTTTAAAAATTATTTCAAGATCGCTCAAAAGGAACATGATTGAATATAAAAATGTTTTAAAGATCCATTATGAGAGATTTACAATCAATATATAATTACAAAAAATATTTTTAGATAAATGAATTTAAATACAAAAAACAATCTTTTTAAAGCATTAAGGTTGTAAAAATTTCTAACATCTATTTACTAAGATTTTTATACTACTACTCTATTACTACAAATGTATAATATATACTCAATTTCTTTTGAAAGGTAGAAAGTATCATAAATAATTCATAAAGTATCTTTCAATAATTTTAAAAAACTAAAGGTAAAAAAAAATAAAATCTTCTAGCCATTAGAAACAAAGCATATTGTCTATTAATTAAAATAATTCAATAAATTAAATAATAAACAAAAATATGAATAAAGAAACAGCAGATCTTAAATGGCTTTAATTATGTTAAGTTTATGATTGTTAAGCACAAAATTTTTAATTTACATGTAAAACTAATTAATGACACAGAAGGGAGGAGGATTGTGAACTTGAACTCAAACATTAACCCTCAAACAAGCCAATTATTTTGATCCAATAAATTTATGCTCTAAAAAATGAGCTTTTATAGAAGATACTTTTCGATATGTATTATCTATTTTGAAATCTCAAGAACATTTCACATATGAAATCTTCAGAAAATACACAAATAAATAAGAATAATTTATATTTGAAGTGAAAATGAAAAAAAAAAGCAGTTTGACAACTTAGGAAAGTTCAATACAATAATTCATATACATTTATCTGCAGTGATGCAATACAAGCATGCATATACATTTGATTTTCTTCTTTAACAAGTCACAATCATTTCAACTGCAATGATTACAAATGATGTTGTTTGCACCTTATATTTTTTAAAACTTAATATAATAAATCTCATTTTTATATGTGAAAACAAGCTTACAAGCTATACATTTCTATATTTATGATCCATGCTGTACCTAAATTATTTAACCTTCCAGCAGGCGCACTTACGCAAATTTTACGACATATCGTGCATCATATTACATATATGTATCATGTTATTTTACAAAAATAAAAGCAACTTTATGTTATCTGTATTTTTTAGCCTAATAGTAAACACAGATTTTGTAAGTAAAATTGCATTTAAATATATAAAATAACGATATAAATATGTAATACGATGCATAATTCAAGTACCTCTTGCAAAAGCGCGCCCGCTGGAAGATTAAACAAATACTAACTTCCCCAACTTTAAATGTATAATAATGAGCAATGAAGTAATTTTTGAATATCATGCCTATAAACATTACATATATATAAAAATTCCAGCATGACACTTGCACATTTATATATAAGCATGTTTCCAAAATATTTCACTTTCAGACCTCATGAAACAAATAAGAAGACAGAAAAGGTGTAAAATCTTCTTCTTCTTCCTTTGTTTTTCAAAACAATCTTTAAGTTTTTCTCATTTTTAAAAACAATCATTTCAATATTATATAATATCTTGCATCATCTCTCAGTTATTTAATTGAAGACAACTTTGATTTCAGTTTCAAAGAAATTCTTCTTTAACCCTGATAACTCCTTTAAATATAAGATGCCATGGAACTTGCAAAAAGTATTTAATCTTATAAACAGAAATATATAATGGAAGGCTGATAAAACCAATTGCATTACATCATTTAAATTTTGATTTAAAATCACATATATTCAAGACATAATGAGAATTCTCACATTTCTTTCAACACAATCATGTAGTTTGTCCTCTTCAAACAAAAACAGAGAAAGGAAAGCCATATCTTGCTCTCAATTGATACTAATGAAATTATAAAATTGTTTACTCTCGCAACCATATATTCTGATTTTAAACACATATTCTGAACTCAAATATGAGAAACTTGTTTATTATATTTAATTATAGTTTAATTTTTGTCAAATTAGTTCTTGTAAAATACCTTCATTCATCACTATTTCATGGTTTTCTTCAATGCTAAGTAATGCATCTTACAGAAAAGAACTTTCTGAAGGTATCAAAGGAAAATCTTCAAACATTTGAAAACTTGCAGATGATGCATATCAATTGGATGTTTGCAGTCATACTTCATACAGCCTATGTCCTGTCCAATTTTTTTTTACTGATGTAAATCATAGAATATGTAAAAAATCAAATGAATTTGTAGTGTTCTTTGAGGAAACAATCATCTCATCTTGGGAGAAAACTTTTCATTCTGACAGCATTGAATTCAATTTTATTTGGTTATATCAAATAAAATTGAATTTGTTTGGTTAGATTAAAAATGGCAACTTTAATAATTCGAAAAATTGTTTACCTAATATTTCCTCTTTACAAGAAGTGTACGAATTAAATTTTACACATAAATTGTATCAGAAATTAGAAACTCTAACTTTTAAAATAAATAATTCTTTTAAAAAATTGTGAAAAGGAAAAAAATATATATATAACCAGATTTAATTCAAATAAAAAATAAAGTCCTACATAAGTATCAACTCCACATTATTTTTTATAAAACACAAAACAGTTTTGGGCATTGAAAAATGGCAACAGAATAACATAAACAGCAACTCAGCATTCTGTTTATTCTCTTGATATTTTTCACTTATTATACACATAATTAAATAATCTTATCAAACAATGAATGTACACACTGGAGATTAAGAAGAAATCTTACTACCAAAAACTATAAATAAAATCATACTATAGAATAATTTAAAAACATGAAGATAGCATTCTACTCAAGACTAAAATAAAAATTTATACATAACCCATGAAAAACAGCAGTATTTATTTATATACAACTGAACACCAATATTTATTTATACCACCTGAGTTTTACACAGAAATGAAGTACAGAGAATTAATAATCATCATCAACAACAATATTGCAGTAAGTGGAACTTTAGTAAGGCTCCTCTAATGGAAAGAAAACAGCTGAACCACTATGTCCAAATCATAGTTTACTTGATTTGCATTAAATTTCTCACAAAAAAAGGAATCAAATTAATTTTTAAAAACATTTGACAATCAGGATGTATTTTAATTCTTGGCTTTGTTCTCTGTTTGATACTTGATTTGTTACAGCTTTGTTCATTTTTCTGAAGATCCATAAAGTTTGTGTATATTTATATGGATAACAGCTCGACAAAAAAATAAATACTATTCTATTGATAAAAAATGATTTTAAAAATTGTGGTAAGCCTAATTAAAAATATAAATAAAAACAATAAAACTTACTATTATATTAAATAAACTGAATGATTCTAGTTTAATCACAAAAAACAGTGAATTATCTAAATTTCTTTGAGATAAAACAATGTTCATCATTCTTTAACATAAACAACACTCTTCTAAATCAAAACAATGCAAGAAAAGAATTAACCTTCAGTTCATTGACACTTTTTTTTGTACGGATTTAACTGTGATTAAAAAGGATGGCATGTAACGGAGTGTTTATAATTTCAATGTTAATCATAAATGGATGTTGTTCAATAAATTATATCTTTTGCAGACGGCAGATAAAAATAGAAACATTAAAATTTGCACAGAACACTTGGATAGTTGTTGTTTATAAAAGAGTAAGTTTAAGTATTTCATCAAATTTACCCAAACCCTAAAATAAGCGAAAAAAAGAAAGGTTCATTTTGCCATCAAAGGAATAAAAGTAATTAAACGACATAACAAGACTATCCGAAAATGATACATTGTGCAAGGAACGAAAAAACATTTCTTAAATTTCGCTTTATATATATCATTAGTGAGACAATCCTTCAAAAAGTAAAAAAATGCATTTGATCCAACTTTAAAATTATTACAAGAATGAAATATATAAAAATAACTCACCTAGTAGATGCTACCTCTCAGGACATTAACGATCGCATTTTGAAAATGAAAACAGTAACTTAAAAAGAGTCTACAATAATATTTATATTAACGTGTGTTACCTATAATTACATGCGATCCATGCGTTTCGATAACATTGCGGATATGAGAGATCAGATGCTATTTCTCAACGAAAATGTAATGAAATGAAATCGAAGTGTTGCCAAATATACATAAACAAATTTCATTGGTGCAGAATGCTTACAACTATTTAGTCGTCATCACATATTTGTCAGTCAACAAGAACAATATAAAGGTGATCCCGACATAATTTCAATTAAGATTCAAAATTTATAGCAGAATTTACTTAGCAATACTTTAAAAAAACAAACACTATTTCTAGTTTTTTGAATATTTAATCCCAACAGCACAGAAAACATAATTGTTTCACGGCTCCCCACGTAGCACAAGATATTGTCTCATATCATAAAATACGAAAAAGTAATATTGTACAATATTTTTCCCAATATTGAAACAGTGTAAAACGTAAGACTTTTTCAGTACTGTGCAATGTTTTTTTTTCATAATATTGGATAATGTCATATAATACAGTATAATATTATACCATATTGAATAATATTGTACTATACTGAATAATATTATATAATATTGTATAATGTCATATAATACTGTATAATATTATACCATATTAAATAATATTGTACTATACTGAATAATATTATATAATATAACATTCTAGTGAATATTTTAAAAATACATTTTAGAAGCATGGAAAAATATTAATTACTTAATTCCGAACTTCTAGGTAACACTTCGTTATTTTTTGAACACATCTACTTACAGCGAGCTTTGAACCAGGAACCTTACCTCTGAACCAGCTAGTCTTACATCAGGGAGTGTAAATGACGATAGTAAAATGTAGTTACAAAGTTCGGATCTCTACGAAATTTCATGTTCATTCACAATTAATCTGAATAATTTTCTTAATTAAATTATCTTTTATCGTTACAATTTCGAGTTCAAAATGAAATTAGAAGTCAAAGAGGAAGCAATTTTAGCTCTTATATCTAAGTTTGCTAATTTAATAAATTAAAAGGCAATAAGGTTTAAAAGTAATTATAATAACATGTCTGAAAGGTTTTCAAATAATTTTGAAATTTATTTATTCCTCTTTCAATGTATTACAAGACACCTTGAACATTTATAATAGCAGTATTGACTGAAAATCAAATACAAGATTCGGAACAAAAAATCACGTCATATTTTTACGATGAGAATAACACTCAATTTTTTTTCATCCATATCGTGAGAGCTGTTTTATGGTTAGCTTCCTTAGCTGAATCCGGCCCGCCTTTTATATACAGTATAACAAAATGACTATGTAAACATTATTATTCAAATGAACATTTTTTAAAAATACTTTTTCTGTTCAATACTGCTATTCAATACTGTTCAGTTATTCAATTCTGTTTAATATAGTGTTATTGTATTTCCATGCTGCCATCTGGCGGCCATAAGAATAACTTCACCTCAAAATAAGAATCAACGCTGGATAATAAAGTGCTATGGTATTTTTGTGCTGCCATCTGTCGGACATGAGAATAACTTCACCTTAAAATATTGATCAATGCTGTTTAATGTAAAAATCAAAATATCATGTGCATTGTATTGTATAGTATGATATAATATTCAGCATCTTAAAGAATAATTGCTCCAGTGGTGTTTTTGTAATAAAACCTCCAATCGAGTGATATCCTGAGTTAAAATGAAGAATTTTATAAATAAACATTGTTTTTATATTATTTGTGAAAATTTAGTATCTCGGAAATACTGATACATACAATACAATACTTTATTACAGTATTCGGTGTTCCTCGGTGTTCATAATATTGTATTACATTATGCAAACATTATATAATATTTCTGTGCTACCTGGGGATTTTGAGGCCCAGGCACTGGGCACATATATGGAGTAGGACTTCCCCCCCCCTCAATAAGTAAAAAAATGAACAAATGAATAACAACTTTAATTTTTAATACATAAAAGGAAGATGTAAAACAATTAGTCGTATCTAAATGGTAATATTTAACTTATAACGCACTAATATTAATATAAAAGAAAAACGAATTATAACTTTATTCTCCTTGCTTTAATTTAGTAAATTTATTTTTTTTATTATATGGTGTGTGTGTTTTCAATCGAAGGAAAAAAAATCAGGATATCAAAGTATAAAGCACCCTTTCCAGAGAGAATTTTTTATTATACTTACGTCCCAGGTAGCACAGAAATATTATATAATGTTTGCACAATGTTATACAATATTATGAACACCAAGGAACACCGAATACTGTAATAAAGTATTGTATTGTATGTATCAGTATTTCCGAGATACTAAATTTTCACAAATAATATAAAAACAATGTTTATTTATAAAAATCTTCATTTTAACTCAGGATATCACTCGATTGGAGGTTTTATTACAAAAACACCACTTGAACAATTATTCTTTAAGATGCTGAATATTATATCATACTATACAATACAATGCACATGATATTTTGATTTCTATATTTATCGACGTTTATCAGTATTTTAAGGTGAAGTTATTCTTATGTCTAAGAGATGGCAGCACAAAATTACCGTAACGCTTTATTATACAACGTTGAATCTTTTTTTGAGGTGAAGTTATTCTTATTGGTCGCCAGATGGCAGCATTGTAATACAATAACACTATATTATTCAATATCCTGAAAAAGTATTTAAAAAAATGTTCATTTGAATAATAATGTTTACATAGTCATTTTGTTTTACTGTATATAAAAGGCGGGCCGGATTCAACTAATGAAGTTAACCATAAAACAGCTCTCACATATGGATTATCTAAGAAGAAAAAAAAATTTGAGTGTTATTCTCATCGTAAAAATATGAACGTGATTTTTTGTTGTGAATCTTGTACTTGATTTTTAATCAATAACGTTATTATAAATGTTCAAGGCGTCTTGTAATACATTGAAAGAGGAATAAATAAATTTCAAATTTATTTGAAAACCCTTCAAACATATTATTATAATTACTTTTAAACCTTACTGCCTTTTAATTTATTAAAATTAGTAAACTTAGATAAGAGCTAAAATTGCCTCCTCTTTGACTTCTAATTTCATTTTGAACTCGAAATTATAACCGATAAAAGATAATTTAATTAAGAAAACTATTCAGATTAATTGTGAATGAACACGAAATTTCGCAGGTATCCGAACTTTGTAACTACATTTCATTATCAACATTTACGCTCACTGATGTGAGTCTCGCTGGTCAAGCGGTAAGGTGTCTGGTTCGTGTGCCGAAGGTCCCGCGTTCAAAGTTCGCTGTAAGTAGATGTGTTCAAAAAATAACGAAGTGTTACCTAGAAGTTTGGAATTAAGTAATTAATATTTTTCAATGCTTCTAAAATGTATTTTTAAAATATTCACTATAATGTTATATTATATAATATTATTCAGTATAGTACAATATTATTTAATATGGTATAATATTATACAGTATTATATGACATTATATAATAGTACAATATTATTCAATATGGTATAATATTATATATGGTATAATATTACACCATATATAATATTATATAATATTATACCATATGGTATGGTATTATATTATTCAATATGGTATAATATTATACATTATTATATGACATTATCCAATATTATGAAAAAAAACATTGTACAGTATTGAAAAAGTCTTGCGTTTTACACTGTTTCAATATTGGGAAAAATATTGTACAATATTACTTTCTCGAATTTTATGATATAAGACAATATCTTGTGCTACGTGGGGTAGAGTGTTTGCTTAGTACTAAGCAAACACTCTCTTGTAGAAAGATAAAAATGAATCGATGCTGCGTTGTTCGCAATCAGTGGCGAATCCAGAGGGGCTATCGGGCTGCAGCCCCTCAGAGCTGACAGAATTCTTGATTTTATTTAAAATCACTGCAACTGTTTATTCTTAATTTCCCCTTTTTAAAAAAATAATAAAAACGCAACAACATTGTGTTACAGTCATGGAAAGTCGCTTCCCAGCAATACAGGTCTTATGGTTGGGAAGAGGGTTTTACAAGGTGAAGCATGGAGTGACCTCAGCGACTCTCGTGGCACGCATGACCTTGGCGACAAACTTGGCGACCATTTTGGCGACTTGGCGACAAACTTGGCGACCTTGGCGACAAATAGATTATTCTCGAAAATGCAACCCTTTTCTCGATATTTCTATTAGGGGCCGAGATCTAGGATTTTCATGAAAATTCTATGTGACGTCACGACCTAACGGGGAGAGTATATAAGACCGCGTTTGGACCACAACAGTGTCTTTGAACGACTGGTTACTGTGAAGCGTAAACGTCTTCGGAGTTCTATCTGCTGTGTGAGCTAATCAGCTGGTGAGCTGAGCTGTTATTGTCGTGACTAGTTATTTGCTGACTGTTTGTGCTGTTAGATATCAAAGCGCTGAACTGTCATTACCTGTGAATTGTTGTCTATTTACATTGGTAATCTGTGCAAGGACTATTGTTTCCTGTACCTGTGCTACGTGTTATCCTGTATATTTGTAAATAAACCTTCATTCTCCATTATCCTGCGTGTTGGACTGTTTACACCATACACCCACGGTAAGATTTTGTGTAACAATTGCTTTCTGGCATGACAGGCTCGAAAATTTTCCTACTTTTCTAGTCATTGCACTTGTATTTGTATCCTTAACACAGTCGAAAACAATTTTGGGCTAGCTATTTCATTGTATTTTTTATTAAATTATCGAAAGTAATGTAGTTTTCTTTATGATTTTTATTGTCAGGTGAGAAAAGTCTGTAAAGTTAAAGTGTTTTAGCTTACATGAGCCATGACCCCAGTAGCACAGAAATATTATATAATATTTGCACACATTCGAGGAACACCGAATACCGTAATAAAGTATCGTATTGTAGCATCAGTATTTCCGAGATACTAAATTTTCACAAATAATATAAAAACAATGTTTATTTATAAAAATCTTCATTTTAACTCAGGATATTACTCGATTGGAGGTTTTATTGCAAAAAAAACACTGGAAAAATTATTCTTTAAGATGCTGAATATTATATCATACTATACAATACAATGCATATGATATTTTGATTTCTACATTAATCAGCATTGGTCAATATTTTAAGGTGAAGTTATTCTTACGTTCGACAGATGGCAGCACGATAATACCGTAACGCTTTATTAATCAACGTGGAATCTTATAAATGTTTTATTTTGAGGTGAAGTTATTCTTACGGTCGACAGATGGCAGCACAATGATAACCGTAACACTACATTAATCAGCGTTGAATAATATGTTCAAAAAATATTTTACAAAATGTTCATTTGAATAATAATGTTTACACAATCATTTTGTTTTACTGTATATAAAAGGCGGGTCGGATTCAGCTAACGAAGTTAACCATAAAACAGCTGTCACATGTGGATTATCTATTGTTCTGAGAAATAAAAATTGAGTGTTATTCTCATTGTAAAAATATACACGTGATTTTTTGTTGCGAATCATGTATTTGATTTTCAATCAATACTCTAATTATAAATGGCGTCTCTTAATACATTGAAAGAGGAATAAATAAATTTCAAAATTATTTTAAAACCTTTCAAACATATTATTATAATTAAATTTAAACCTTATTGCCTAATTAGCAAACTTAGATATAAGAGCTAAAATTGCTTTTTCTTTGACTTCAAATTTCATTTTAAACTCGAAATTGTAACGATAAATGGTAATTTAATTAAAAAGACGATTCAGAATTAATTGTGAATGTACATGAAATTTCGTATTGATCCGAACTCTGCAACTACATTTTATTATCATCATTTACGCTTTCAGCTGCAAGTATCTCTGGCTCAGTGGTAAGTTGCCGGTTTGCTGAGCAAAAGGTAGTGTAAGTAGAGGTGCTCAAAAATGACAAAGTGTTACCCGGAAGTTCAGCACTTAGGAATTAAGTGATTAATATTGTTCCAAGCTTCTAAAATGTATTTTTAAAATATTCACTATATTATTATATTATATAATATTATTCAGTATAGTACAATATTATATAATATTATACTGTATAATATTATACTAATATAATATAATTCAGTATAGTACAATATTATTTAATATGGTATAATTTATACAGTATTATATGACATTATCCAATATTATGAAAAATACATTGTACAGTATTGAAAAAGTTTACGTTTTACACTGTTTCAATATTGGGAAAAATATTGTACAATATTACTTTTTCGGATTTTATGATATAAGACAATATCGTGTGCTACCTGGGGAGGTTTGATGTTCGTCACGACGATAAAAAATTTTTATGCCCCCACCCCCCCCCCCCCCGACCCGAATTCTAGATTCGCCACCGTTCTAAACCGAAATATTCCAGGTGATTAAATATACAGTATAATTTACCAAGTTGAAATCTGTTGCTATAATAACTCTTGGCTTCAGAATTCGGTTAGATTTCATAATCTAACATCAGTTTCTGATCTATGCATAAGACAGCTTGTTGAGGGGCTTAGTAACCCTTGGGCACAAGGGCGGATCCCGGGGGCTTTTGGGGCTCAAGCCCCCCCCCCCCCCTTCGGGTCTAAAATCATTGACTGTCCAAAATGCCTATGTGCAATGAATTCTTTAAATTTGTTTTATCTAAACTTTCCTGAAAAGTAATTGTAATATAGGTCAGACACAAGTGCGTATTTACGGGGGTGGAAGGGAAGGACCCCCTCTCAACTCCTAGAATGGCGGGTAAATTGACGAGTTCTTTTTTTGCGTTCTTTCGGCTGGATGGCCAGCGATAACTCAAGAAGAAAGTGGTTTGTTGCAGGTCTTTCGGGGTCACTCACTGATTGCCTCAGTATGCAAGTATTGCATACTGAAGCAACACTGATACATAAATGTGCGGAGATTTGCAATGATTGCTGAGGCAGTTTTCAGTGGGGAAAAGAAACTTTCTGTTAAAAAATAACTTAATATTCTTTAATGTTGAATCTTCGAATACTTATATCGAATTGTATAACGGTTAAAAATATATTAAATAACATGCGAAGATTGAAGCTTAACAGATAACAATCTGGGAATGAGGGAAAATCCCTCAGCATTTAAATTCTGTTAGAGAGCAACTGAAATTGTGTTCGCTGCAATGCAGTATCTTTCTGAATCGTAATGGCATTCAAATGGAATTTTTATATAAGCTGCCCAATACGTAGGTGGGTGACAGAAAAATGTGAACACTTGAGGATTTGAACATTTTTTCGAATATCTCCCGAAAGGCTGGAAGGATTTGCTTTGAACTTCGACCATGTAAGAAAGAGGCTTGAACTCGTATATCACAGTGAAGATTTGGTCACGTGGGCATTTAGGGGACCGGTAGAAATTGATGAAGAAAATGATTTAGGGCTCATCCTGTTTCACAGCATGTTGATATTGATTTGCAACTTTCATCAATGGTATTGTTTGATGTGTGCAATATTTACATGCATTTTCGTAAAAATAGCACAAATATTCGGAAACATATAAAAAAACTTTCCCGCGTGTGTTTTGCGTATAACATGCAGAATTTTCAACTTTATTACACGAAACTTGCAAAATTCATAACTATATATTAGAGAAGCAGAGTATAAATCGTATAATCAAAATTCAGTATTTTTCCATTTTTTTCGAAAATTCAACCCCCTTGCGGCAGTATTTAATTTTGAATTTAATTTTTTTATTATTTTTCTCTTAATCTCCATACCATAGAACATCTTTTCCGCATTAGTAGGTTTTGGTTATTAATAATATTTTTTAAAAATCGTATAATCAAAATTCTGTATTTTTCCATTTTTTTCGAAAATTCAACCCCCTTGCGGCGGTATTAAATTTTGAATTTAATTTTTTTATTATTTTTCTCTTAATCTCCATACCATAGAACATTTTTTCTGCATAGGTAGGTTTTGAAATTCTGAAAAAATTTTTTTCGATCCACCCTAATGTTCATACACAAACTGGATTATTTTTAACTTGAATCTTTGAATAGTTATCATCGAAATTCAATTTAAATAATGTATATAATTTATAAGTATAGAAGGATATTCTGGATATTCAACTTTCATAAAATTCACTGTTACTGTTCGAAGATTCAAGTTTAAAATATAGTGGAATCTCCCTATAACGAAATCGCTTGGTTCCGGTTGAAAAATTCGTTATAGAGAAAATTTCGTTATACGGAGATTAGAGATTTTTGCAGTTATTTAAGTAAATGTTACAAACCTTTTATTAGGTGCGATAAGTTCAAAAGTATTGAATTATGACTTTTAATTAAAAATGAAGTAATATATATTATAAATTTGTTAAAATTATACTAATTTTTATTGTATAAATAAAATGCTCAAAAGTGAAGACAATTCACCAATTTAGAGAATAATATGTACTAGTATGTATTTACGTTTATTTTACTTGAAAAATTCCGTTATTTTACATTGCTTTGCATTTCGTTATGTTAAATTTTCATAAAAATTTTCACATTTTATGAGTGAGCTAAAAATAGAGTCGGGCACATTTTCTTCCATTTGGAAACCTCTTTTAATGGTTTCGAATGATTGTAGCATTTCAGTCCTATGTGGTTTTGGCTGTATCACGTCTTCATTTTCAGAATAACTGTCATTTTCCTGGCCTTTATTGTCGTCCATTAAACTTTTCAAAATCTCTTCATCTGTAGGATAAAAAGCAGTTAACAGTTCTGCGTCCACTTCTAAACTGTCGGAGAGAGTTGCATCATCTGTTATTCTTTCATTCCCTTCAACTGTTTTCCATTTTTCGTTCAAATCGTCCAAGATCGCATCTTCATCGTCGGAATCACTGCCATCTGTCTGATTACTGAAGCCTCCTCTTTTAAAGAAATTGTTTTAGCAGTTGCACCAAATTTCCATACTTTATAAAGTTCTGCAATTGCTTTTCGAAGATTGGTGTTTTCTTGAACTGTTTCATTTTTTTTCAATTGCACTGATAATTTCTTTCAAGATTCTTTTCCTATAGTGCATTTTAAAATTTTTAATTATTCCGAGATCCAGGGGCGGCAAATTTTTGTGCGGTTAGGAGGAAAGGAAATGACACTATCATTTTTTAGCTTTTCTCCACAATCTTTCGAATGAATTGGATAATTGTCGATTAATTAAGCAATTTTACGGTGCTGTTGTCCCATTTGCTTATCCAATGCTTTCAACCATCTGTCAAAAATTTCAGACGCCATCCACGATTTTTTGTTGAATTCGTATTTAACTTCTAAAGATTTTATTCCTTTGAAGCACCTTGGGGATTCACTTTTGCCAAAAACAAGCATCTTAAACTTTTCCTCGACAGTCATATTGGCACATAACAAAATTGGGAATCTTTGTTTGCTTTTCTTTCCTCCGAAACATTTGTCTCCTTTAAAAGCTAGCGTTTTTGTAGGGAGACGTTATCGCTGGAAAGAACAATGCGAATGGTTGCACGTGTGAGCGATTTGTTTGCACAGAAATTAGCAACTTTCTTCAAGAATGACAAAAATCGAAAAGATAAACGTCTGAAAAAATTCGTTATAGGGAGACAACCACTTCGTTATATGGAGAATATTTTGAATATTTTTTAACATTCCTATTAAAAATTTCGTTATAGGGAGAAATTCGCTGTTAGGGAGACTTCGTTGTAGGGAGATTCTACTGTATATCAATTTATGTAAGAGAACTCATCATTTAGCTTTTCTTAGCGTTCAACCGAAACTCACCTCGCTGTTGTGCCGCTATCTTTCTAAATCATAACGGTAATTAACTGGAATTTTTACATAAGTTGCTCTATATATCTGGCTTTGAAGTTACGAAAGAACAATTGCGCTACCGTTTCGCTCATGCGCAATAAAAAAATCTTTACCACAAATACTCATATTCCTCGAATAGACAATGTACTTCAAATTTTAAAGCAATCTTTCCCTAACATATTGTCGAGTATTCTGTAAGTTTCGTATAATTTGGTTGAAAACTGCATGTTATAAGCAAAACACATGCGGGTAAGTGTTTGATTTTTTTAAGATGTCATTTTATAAATTCCCAAATATTCGTCAATTTTTACGAAAATGCATGTAAATATTGCACACATCAAACAAAACTATTGATGAAAGTTGCAAATCATTATCAGCGAGTTCTGAGTAATTTTCTTCTCCTCAGTGAGTTCAAGTCTCTTCTTTACATGGTCGAGATTCAAAGAAAATATATCCAGCCTTTCGGGAGATATTCGAAAAAATGTGCAAATTCTAAAGTATTAACATTTTTCTGTCACTCACCTATATCTGGCCTCTAAATTATGAAAGAAAAATAATCCTATATTTTGCACACATGCCGTTAAAAGTATTACAAATACTCATATTTCCTTGATTATTCAAATTAGTTACTTTTAATTTTAATATAATGCTCAGCTAATGTATTGTCATGTATTTTGTAAGTTATATATAATTTGTTGAAAACTTCAAATGTTATAAGCAAAAAACGTGCTGTAAAATAGGGGGATTTCTTAAAAAAGCATTTATATCCCCCCGAATATACGTGCTGATTTTATGAAAAATTCATGCAAGTACTGCACCCAGCAAACAAAACCATTGATACAAAGTTATGAATCATTATCGGCTTTCTATGAAACGGGGCGAGCACAAATCAGTTTCATCTTCGTTACTTTCTTGCTGGTTCTCTAAATGCCCTCGTGACAGAATCTTTACTGCAAAACGCGTGTACCTACTATTGCACGTCCCATTATTCTCCACAACTGCTTATGAACCATTATACCAGTATCAACTCCAAATCTTTGTGTATTTTACGAATTATGCTTAACTCTTGTGTATACACATGTGTATCTGGCGATGTTAACATTGAAAACTTGGACATTATAACATGTGGCAAGCAAACAACTGGAAGAAATATTCCTTTAATCAATGCTGAAGAATATTTCAGAGGATTAATATTTATACTTATAGTTGATCATTTTATTTCCGAACTTGAGAAAAGGTATAACCCAGAATTTTATGGCATTTTACATCTGGAAGCCCTTATATCATCGGAGAATGGAATCCACAACGACAATGATGTTATTCGTACAGCTTTCAAGTACAAAAAGTTTTTTTAAAGTTCGGAGTTTTAATTAAAATCAGAATTTAAAATATGGCGAACAAAATGGGAAAGTGTGGTTAGGAAACCTGAGACAACTATTGAAACTCTCAAAGCGTGTGGCAGCTGTTTCTTTACGATGTGGCAATTCTTCTTCAAACATTTGGAACATTTCCTGAGATGAAAAGCAAAGCAGAGAATAATTTTTCTACTTTAAAGCACCTCAAGACTTATTTACACAGCGCCTTAATATTTTTAAAGATAGAAAAGTCAATGTTGTAGATAAGATTGGCTTATTTTGTAAGAAAAAATAAAGGAGATTGGCCACGACTTATTGTCAATAATGTGAAGAAGACGAAACTTTTTGAGTAAAAAATAAAATGGAACAATTTTAGTTGACAATATTGCATTTTTATAAAGTTTAAAAATTCGAAAATGGTTTTTCTCTTCAATATTCTTCGCGGATTCCTAGATTCACTCTTGTATGTATTTAATAAATTAAAGTTAATTAATTAATATTTACTTAAAATTTAATTCATAAAAATTTATTAATTTGAGAGTAATAATTTAGTTAATTAATTTTTAATTAATAAATTCAGTTAATTAATTATTATTAATAATCTATTTAGTTAATTAATTCTTAATTAATAATTAATTTAGTTAATTAATTCTTAATTTGTAAGAGTTAAGACGCAGAATTTTTTTCACAGTAGCCCCCCCTTAACAGATTCCGAGATACACTCTTGCTTGGGCATGCCCGGTTGAGGAACCTTAGGGTCGCTACTGTGTTTTGCCTTTTTACTGAAACTAAAAATTCCTTATTTTATATCTTCTTTTATATGTATATGAAAAATTGAGAATATTTTATGAAGCACAGTTCTTATCGACGAATTTTCTAGTTTGTTTACTTACATTAAAAACCTTGACTTTATCTGCTTGGATGTTGTACTTCCGCTTTGAAGATTCCATTGACTTTTCATTACACCGGAATTATGTAGTCCCAGCACTTAAATTTAAACAAACAAAGTAGAAAAATCGTCCATACTTTAGTTACAAATTTCCATATCACAAAATTGAGTATACATCTTGTATAATTTGTTTAAAAAAAAAACCGAGTCAATATTTTGGTGTTTATACTTTTGCATTTATAAATGCTTCGAAACGATATGGTATATAATGGAATTAAAAAAAGAGAATGTGTTGTTTCTCTGGATATTTTTGACGATTCCTCTGGCAAAACCGTTTTGAAGGGTTCTTTGTTCCTAAAATCGTACTTCTAAACCGAATATTCCAACCGAAGCTACAAATTTTCAATGATATGAAATAGTGAGATTGAAGTGACGTTTATTTGACACAAATATTACTCAAAGTTTAAAGTATAAGATAAAAAGGATTGGTCGCTTAGAGAATTAATTTCTGGAAAACTCAATCATTATTTATTAAAATAATCAAGAGTAAACTATTACAAATTGCCGCTTTCCGTGCAGTATCAATAGCAGAATATATAAAATTGGGACCATCGAGTTACGATACGAACAGTCCAAACGGGAAAAACGACTAACAAGGGTGTTAAAAATTAGAAATAAAGCAAGCAACTACAAAACAGAAACATAAACTATGTGCAAAAGTAACCTCTAACTAGTAAGTTCGTCACGTGGAAATCTTAGATGCATTTTCCAGTTTTAGGAAAATCGCCATAACACTCTAAATTGTTTTGAAGTATTATTGGATGATTCGATTGGATCTTTTAGATATTTCAAAGTATATATGCACTTAAACGCATCTGAATCTATTTGCAGTTTGAAGAAACTGAAAGTTCAAAACGAAATGATACAAAAGGATAATTTCCAGTAATAAAATAAACTGAGCATTTCTCATAAATGAAATATTCTGTATCCACGAACTCGATTTATGCTCTGACTTGGGTTTCAATCAAGGAATTTTTCACGAATTAATGCCATTTTTTAATTAAGTTTTTATCTGAAATTTTAAGCAGACGATTTAAAGTAATTTAAAATTGCGTCAGACATCTTACAGGTTATACCTACTTGCAGGCTCTCACTATGATTTTCTTAACTTTTTTATATCTCTTCATGGCCATTTCTTGGGCGAAAACTCAGGTGAAGGCAATATAGATTTTAAAGCTTGCAGAGTATATTCATTCTCAGACGAGGTATGCTATCGATTTAAGAACAGATCATGACTAGTTCGGACAATGCTTACCTATATTACCTGTAGTTTTCTTTCATTTGATTTGCTAAACCACTATTGTGCAACACTTTTTTACTCGTAGAAAGCCGTAGAGTTTGGTACGGCAAAAATAAATTTAACGGGTCCAAGCGGTAACCATCTGCCAAGGAGAACAAAAGTTACTACATTAGTGCGTTACAATTCACATAATTTAGGGTCATTCAACCGCTTGATGAAAACCATTTTTTGAAAATTATTTTCATCTTGGTTATATTTATAATTCTCTAGCTTCTTTGATCGATTTAACATTTAAAGTAAACCTCTAATTAATTCATAACCTGTTCAATTTCTGCATTTTTCTGAAACTAAAATTGCTAATTCGTTGCAGTAGATTCGGCAGTAGCATGTCCAACAAGATATTGCCTTCCGAGGTTTCTGCCTGTCCCAAACTCAGTTTCGAGGGCATGTAACAAATAAAACTTCAATGATGTGTAAGAGGCAATTAGGAATCTGTTAAGAGTAAGACGTTAAGTGAAGGAATGAGGCGCGAAAGAAAAGGGCTCTGGACGACCCCAGTTAGTAGATTGAAAATGCAATCGATGTTGAGAGAGAAATGAGGATCAAATTAAATGGAACGGCAGGGGCAGCCAGCAGATAATCGTTTATAAGAAAGGGACTGATACTGTAACTGTACGGAAACTTAACTTGCATGTTTAACATGGAAATGAGAATCTCTGAATAAAATCATATTCATCTTTGATTACAATGTTCATCTTGACGGCTCGACCCGTTGTCGCACATACCTTTGAAGAGGTCAGTGAGAGTTACGGAATTTATTGGCACCAAAGCTATATTTGTCTCTTCTGGCGTAGCATGACCAAATTGGGTGATAAATGCGAGAGATTGAGGTGAGGGAGATCCGGGAGGGGATAAGGGAAATGATCCATTATTTCGCTATTTTTACATTGTCTTTATTGTAGTTTGCTGACTAAAGTGGACTGTGTACAGTAAAACTTCGATTGACCGTCACTCGTTTAACCGTCAGTTTCTATTATCCGTCATCATCTAAAAACGAAGTTTATAGTAATACAAATCATTTCTGTGCATTATTACTCTTATATTAAAGTTTATATTCATCGTTTTGCAGAATTAAATACAACATGAATGTATTATTCACTTTTAAAGGATTTTATATTCATTTTCGTCCCTAGCCAGCGGTGAAATCAGGTTACTGTACATATGTATTAAGAGATTTCTGTTATCCGTCACAGCCCCGAAACGGTTAGTCAAGATTTTACTGAATTAGATTTTATTGTTGCAGAAACCAAATCTAGTCGTTCTGCCACACACAAAATAAAAAATACGCTGAGAGAGAGAGAGAGAGAGAATGTAGAAAGCTTTGAAAATACACGCAGGTAAAGTTTATCAGTGCATTTTGACATTGAAATCAAGATTAACAAAAGAGCTTTCTCCTCTGATTAGAGGAAACAGATATACAATGAATGGAAATTCAGTTTCTATCGAAATTTGAAGCGTTTTCTGTTCGCATTGAATTAAGTATGTATTGTGTTAGCCACCAATAAATTTTACGCAAACAAACGCCTTAGAAATTTACTGTACTGCTAAATTATTAAAATATTTAACCTAAAATAATGACTTTAAATATGGCAGTCATGTTTTGTGTCTGATTCTAATATTTAGTATATGCACAAGATTTTAATACTCTTGTTCGTTACGAAAGTACTGCATATGTTTTGGAATGAGATCTTTTGGCGAAAGCTGAAATTGCTTTCTAACTGAAGAGAGTTTCATTTTTGGAGAATTAATGCCTTTGAAACAAAATCTTAAAATGACATTAAAAGAATTTTCTTTAAAATAGCAAGATTTTCTAGCTTTAAAATATGAATGACTTAAGAAAGTAAGATTAAAATTCGAATGATGAAGTGCGTCTCACACATTCTATTATGTTTACAGCAAATGCTTTCCAATAAAACTCTTTTTAAGTAAAGTAACATTCCCTGTTTTTTTTTCTGCACACTGTTGTAAAATCTTTCATACCTCAGAGCGTCAATGGAACAAAAAAGACTGCATTTAGCATATCTGAGTGCAGAGAGAGAAAGAGAAAAAAAAAGTCCTGACTTTAATGAAATTATACGACCTCGTCTTCTCAGAGCCTTACCGATGGGGTGGCGAGATTGCCCCAGCCAAGGCAGTGGGGTAGCTGCAACTTTTGCTACCCGCTGCGAATTTGCTACAGGCCGTCTTTCCTTTACAAGTTACATAGGGCACATAAATCTCAAAATAAAAATAATAAATTCCAGGAATAAAACATTTTGTTAGTAACATAATTGACGCCCTCGATCTCTACAGATAGGTTATGTGAAATCGCGCGTCTATGAGTAAGTGAAGTTTTCTTCTACCACGAAGTAATTTTCTTTCTTTTTTTTGACATTAAGGAAGTTTCAGAAATTTTCAATTTTAAATACACTGGTTTAGAAAACGAGTGAAGGTATTATGGGGTTAGGGGGCGGCTTAAATGAAATGGGACGATGGCGGCTTCGTCTCAAGAACCGGGCCTGGGGAAGAAAGAACAAAAATCCATACACTCAAAAACAACACCGGAAATAAGATCGAAGTTAATCATTCCTTTTTCAATTTGAAGAGAAAAGTGAATTTAGGCCTCTACCGGGGATGGGCATTAAAGAGTTCATTTGTGATTTTCAGAAGCTGATTCGAACTCTGACAAAAACAAAATCTTCTGCTATGGGTTGCGACCATCAGCGAATATAACTTTTAGCTCAACGACTTTAGAAAAATAGATGATATTATTGCCTTTCCTCAACAACGACTGACGAAACAATCTATCCTATTAAAATTCGAAGGTAAACAAACGTATGTATGTATATATGTATGTATGTCCGGCTATCTTCTCACGAACCACTGAACGGAGAAGCACGCGGAAAGTACCAAAATATGGGGAATAATCCAAGGAATCCATATCAGCCATTTAAATTCCGAAATTACAATTAGTTAAAAAGATATTAATTAAAAACGTCGAAATGAATGAATTGACGTGCTGCCATCTATTGGCAGAATGGTGAATTCATTCACGGCGGATTCTTTTTTTTTTTCCTATTATTAGTTTTCGCATCCGGTGTAGCATTTTTTTTATTTATTTAACGAAAATTGGTATTTCCTTTTGAGCGATCTTCTGTGTTCTTCTGTGTTTGGATTTATTAACAATTGAAAAAAAAATCGTTTTCCTGCATTTTTTTTTCTTTTTTTTTTGTCGTTCGGTGTTTCGCAGCATTTACGTTTGTTGGGGAAAATAATTATTCATTTTTATTCGTTTTTTTTTTCATTATTATTTGTTTTATTTTTTTCTTTTGCAAAACAAATATCATGCTAATTTGTTTTAATTTATAAGCGTAAGAATTCTCGCGTTTTCATTCAAACCAAACTGCTTTAAGGTAGTAAAAAGGCTAGAACTGAACGTTTTAATCCAACAAGAGAGGATTCAAAACAGATTTACGTTTGTTGGGGAAGCTTAGTGACAATATTTGCAGGGAAAAAAAACACAGGCGGGCATATGGAAAAATGTGGATTTCGAGAAATGCTGGGTTATTAACTATAAGGTAATTAAATGGTTGGATTTAAAAATTTTAATTGAACAATATAGGATTCAAAGGGTTTCTTACGTTTTGGGGGAAACGTAACGTTTACGTTAGCGACAATATGTGTAAAAAAATAAACCGGAGGCGGGCATATGGAAATTAGTAATAAAACGACTAGATTTGAAAGAATATTTACATTTGTTGGGGAAACTAAGTGACAATATTTGTTGAAAAAAAATGGAGCCGGGCATATGAAAATATGGATCCCAAGGCCTCACGTGATCTCACTTCTCTCCGCCCGGGAACATAGGCGGCTCGTCCGGGGGGGCAAGGGGGGCAACTGCCCCCTCACTTGCAAAAGTAAAAGGGCCTTGCCCCCTCACTTTTCAAAGTTCAAAATTAACGATCTATCGAAAAATGGATCCCAAGCTGAAGCTTTGCTGAATAATATCGAAAGTGTCCAATTCATTTTTTGTCTACTTCTGATCCAAAGAGTTTTGGAAGCTACAGATACGCTTTCAAAAGCTTTGCAATCAAAATCGCTAATTTTTTTAACAGTTAAAGAACTGGTTAATGCAACAAAAGAATGTTTGCATGAATTCCGAAGGGAAGATTTTTTTGAAAAGTTGTGGATATATGTTAACTATATTTGTGAAGCAAAATCGTTAACTTCTAATGGAACTTTGAATTGGAAGGAGGGACTCTACGGTGGCCATCCGTTCCGATTTTTGAGGTCGTGTCCCGAATTTTTTAGAGAAGGTCATTTAATCAATAATGACGTTAAAATCCAATAATATAGTCCATTTTACAAAAAAAATCAGCTTTAGGGGCGCCCCACCCACACACTCGCATCTCTTTTGACCCCCCACTTTTTTGGTGCACCAGCCGCCTATGCCCGGGAATATCCCATTATTCAAGATTGCCCGTGCAACGCCGGGCCATGCAGCTAGTTAGGGATATATTTTTTTCCAATCAAAAAAATTGACCTCCGAAAGAGCTTAATGTTCCAAGCAGACGTAAATTTTATTTTTCAATATTTATATCTATATGTATGATTATGGATAGGGTAATTTTATTTTAATACGCAAACATTGACTTTTATAAGTAAAAATTATCTTAATATTTATATATAATGTAAATAAATTGCATGTTTTGTGTAAATTGCGAATTGATGTATTTAAAAGAATTTATATATATATATATATATATATAGCAATATCAACCAAAATATAACTTGTTATATATGAACATTCAAAACAAAATAAACGAAACATATCAAAAATGCAATTCAAAAACTAAAAATTTGTTAATTAAACAAAATTTAAATTATGATCCTATAAACTAAAGTGCGAAACACATGCAAAGAGCACATGTAAAACAAATTTTATGAACTATATAAACTATATAAATCTATGAACTATATACATATATATATATATAAAGTTAATTATTTCAATTAATCAAAACATAGGTTTGATTTTCAATATAGTATACAAATACTAATCTAAAATTAAAAATAAAAATAAAATTACCTTATCAATATGATTATTGATAAGGTAATTTGATTTTAATTTTAATTTTTAGATTAATATTTGTATGTATTGAAAATATAACACATATTTTGATTAATTGAAATATTTAACTATATATATATATATATATTAATCATATATATATATATGTAATAATCTACCTTAATTTTATTTTAAATTCTAATATATATATTTTAAAGTCTTAATGTATTCCAAAATCACTTTCTAAAACTTTGTTTCATTCTTTTCCCGCTCTGGAGGTTTATTACTCTCGTTTTGGCATATTTATTACTAAAGAATATTTTAATCGTTTCCACACGCACACAACTCATGAAATCAGCGATTTATTGCCGCCATGACTTTTCCTAAAATACTTACGTAATATAGTAAAATAGCTATTATTCCCTTCACTTTGATCACGTGTCTATCCTGTTAAATCCCTACCTGAGAAAAAAGGAGGGATCTTCTGTTCTCTTTGGCTTGAAACCTTATACTAAGATGTACGCACATTCCGTCACTCTCCCATATAAAAAAGAAATTAGTTAATAACTCGTCCTGTTTAATCATTTAACGATACAATATCGAATAGATTTTAAGAGTCAGGTGATCTGCACGGAGAAAAAATTTTAAGAAAAAAATTTAAAAATGTAAGAATTAAAACGAAAACAACTAATGGAGAGTGACGGGAATAACAAAAATGGCTGACCAAAATAGCTGCAAATTTATCGTAACTTCTAATAGTGCCTCCTGAAAAATCAACACCAGATTCTGTGTACTTTTCTTGATGTCTCGTCCCTGATGTCCTGAAATCCAGCTGCCAGCAAGGAAATTCCAGATGCAGCGTCAACTCCACTCCACATCTACAATGTTTTCAAAAAGTGTCTACGAAAAAAAGTTGGCCCTCACCATTGTGTTTATTATCTGCTTCAGAAAAAATGTGATTTAATTGTCAAAATTCTAAAGGAATATCCATATTGTGCTTCAAATCTTCATTTCATTTTACGCTCCTGTTTCGGTTTTCATCAAGAAGGAAAAAAAAAAGTGTGATTCAACGTTAAATTTCAAAGTACACGAATAAATAAAAAATAGCTATTCATCGTCAACCACTGTACTCTTGGTACAAAAAAAGAAAGTAATTCATTGATGTCAAAATATCAAGGAAAGTTTTGTGTACAAGTGCATTTTCTTCATATGGAAAAAATTTTGCGCAATAAGTGATAAAAAAGAATGTACTAATTTCGCCAAGATCTGCATAATTTTAGTGTTATAATTTCCCTGTGTTATTGGTTTCAAAAAACTGCATCTGATTCAAATAAAATCTACAAACCTGTTCCTGTACTTCGACGTGGTGCACCAAAAAATATAACTTTAATTTATAATTGTTTAATTATTTACTTTTGATTATTAATTGATTTTAAGTTTTTATTTGAAAAAAATTTATTTGGTGTTGCTATGTATTGATTTATATTTTGTGATTGATCATAAATTGATATGAAATCGCTTTTGAAAATTTTTAAAGTGTTTGTGATTTGAAACTAATTTTGCAGTGTCCATATTAAATTTTGAAATTAAAGGTATTCATGTTGAATATAAAATATTTTACAAAGAAATATTAATTTTAAAAGTTTGGTTTTATTATGTTTTTAATCATATCATTTCATGATATAATAATTTTTGACATTAATTTAAAAAGTGAAAGTATTCTTGTTTTGGTTGAAATTTATTTTAGATATCAATGCTATAATAAAGTGTGGAGAATAAGAGGTTTTATTATAATAAGAAATATTCATCTAAAATTTTGAGTATTACATTGCAAAGTTTAAGTTAAATTTGATTTATTCATAGATTTGATATTTATGCATAGTTTGATTTTGTGCATCTCTTATATTTTGAAGTGAAATCCCATGCTAATCAGAAAATAACATTTTTCGATTATGGTTATAATAGGAAATGCTGTTTAAAAAAAATGGCCTTAGATATTTATAAAGTAAACTTAGTTTAAAATACTCTAAATTTTGTAATTCAAAAAAATTTTATTTGCCTCATAAATTAATTTTGTTTAAAATCAGGTTTAGATGTGTTGTTTGAGTATGGCAAATAATTTATATTACATGACTTGTAAGAAAAGTAAATAAAAAAATTTTTGCTATACAGAGAAAAATAAATAATGAACAAAAGAAAAAAAATAATAATAACGCCAACTCCCTCCATTCTGAGGTCTCGGGAGATCAGCTTTTTGTAATCTTTCGACTGCTAGTAACAGATTGATAGTGCAGTTAGGTTGGTTAAAAAATAAAAGAGCTTTCAGGAGATTTTGCGATGTGGATTAGCACAGAGTTTGTCCATCAAAACCAAAATGCTCATCTCTGCAGGCTATATGTCCCATCGTACTTTCTTCCTAAACAGAAAATCTCTTCACTATATAAGAAATAAATTAAGTCATACACTCTTTAGAACATTTAAATTTCTGAAAAAGAAAAGAAAAAAAAATTAAAGAACATTTAAATTTCCTGATTTCTAAAAAAGAAAAAAATATTGAAACAATTTATATTTTAGAATTATATATCAATGTTTTTTTATTTGTTTACATGTAGAGTTTTTACAGGTATCAAGAATTTTTACAGGAAGTACAAGAGTTTACATTTGTTCATAGTAATGTTGTTATGAAGTACATTTAAAATTATTTTCATGTTTATGATAAAGTGAAGGGAAAAATTTTATAAGAATTCTATTTCAAATTTAAATTTAAATTTCTTATTTGGGCAACCGTGTAAAATACGGTTGTGTGTCAAGGGCCCTGTTGCACACACGCGTCTTGCGGAGGGGGGAAATTGTAATAATCTCACTTAATTTTATTTTAAATTCTAATATTATATATTTTAAAGTCTTAATGTATTCCAAAATCACTTTTCTAAAACTTTAGTTTCATTCTTTTCCCGCTCTGGAGGTTTATTAAATCTCTCGTTTTGGCATATTTATTACTAAAAGAATATTTTAATCGTTTCCACACGCACACAACTCGCGAAATCAGCGATTTATTGCCGCCATGACTTTTCCCTAAAATACTTACGTAATATAGTAAAAATAGCTATTATTCCCTTCACTTTGATCACGTGTCTATCTGTTAAATCCCTACCTGAGAAAAAGGAGGGATCTTCTGTTCTCTTTTGGCTTGAAACCTTATACTAAGATGTACGTACATTCCGTCACTCTCCCATAATAAAAAGAAATTAGTTAATAACTCGTCCTGTTGAATCATTTAACGACTACAATAACGAATACATTTCATATATATATGCGGAGAGCGAGACAGAAAAATTTTTGGATCAAGTACTTTTTTCTTTGGATAATTCTTAAAATTCGCTCAGTAGAAATGTTTATATACGTATTTTGTGCTTCCACTCCCAAACATGATACTTCTTTAGAGCGGCCAATTTCCCTTGGGGCGGTGGGTGACCACTGTAGAAAGGTGTATTATATACTAGTCGTTTCGGCGAATAGCTTGTTCGCCGGGAATATAAATTCAATTGAATCTCTTATGCATAATTTGATATTAACAAAGCAATTTTAAACTTCGAATTGTGATAACCCGTTTTAATAGCTTTGCATCTCTTCTGTTCCTTGTCTACGTGAATATCCTTAATGGAGTCAAGCAACTGCACACGTCATCTAAAATTTAATTGCACGTCGACTGCAGCAACTTCACTTTCTTATTCCTTACGCAAAATACGCATTTGATTTCTATCTGAGAATGGCACTGTACATTTTACGTCTTGCAGCATGTTAGCTAGATTAAAACATGCTGATAAAAAGAATTCAAACTTAGGAACCGTAATCACTTAGTTTACTGGATATATTTTCCAAAATAATTACTACCTTAGAGGACTTCGCTTACAGATTTCACAGAAAAATTGATGAAACCAAAAAAGAAAGTAAAATCCATTAAGATATTACCTTAATTTTCAATATTGAAAGTGAAGCGCGCAATTAAATAATATTTGCGTAAACACTGGCAATGGTTTGAAACAGATTGCAATAATGAAAAGTATTGTTGTAAATTATACCTAAAATTATTTTTAAAAAAATTATTGAAATTAGAGAAAAAAACTGTACGGTAATTTTTTGATATAATTAAAAATATAAGTTTTTGAATTTTCAAATGGTGTAAAAATTATTTTTGTGCTATAATATTTTTGGAAGTTATCAAGAAAAAACGCAGAAATTTCGATTAATATTTAATTAATGAAATGCCTATTCTCAGCGGCGCCCCCGAGGTCCACATTCCCTTCAAAGTATGCTTGAGTCAAATTTCGTAGCTTGAGGTCCAGCGGTCTGCCATGTAGATCCGCAGACGTCGATAAGCTGGGCATTCACGAGAAGGCTAGGGTATGCCATTTGTCCCAAGACCGGTTTTATTTCCACCCATTCAAGTCGAAAGATTAGACACGTCATTCACGGAGGCCCCAAAGTTTGTTTTGATACACCTTGTTTAAGAAGGTTCAAAGTCCCAGATTTACTCCCTCCTCCTCCTCCCCCACAAGGCGGATTTCCGATTTTTACTTTCTACATGATCTATCCTCGACGCGGGGTCCTAATCTAGGCAGAAGCTTAGTTTTCCCTCACCTGCTTTTCCTCACCAAGCTTAGTTTCGAAATCGGTCCGGTGATTGAGGCTGGGAGACTGTCTCATGGTTTTCCTCCAAACAGAATGTGCAATGGAAAAATACGTTTCGGTTTCTCTCGAAAATGGATTATGGTAGGGGACAGGCGACCCTTGATGACATATCTAGACGTCATAAGCTTCCGTATGAAATAAAAATAATCGACACTGATCCAGTTTTTGGGGCTGGGGGACTGGTCCTCTGATTTTGCCAATTATTTTAAATATGTAGATGTGCATTTATGAGTTTAAAAATAAGTTAATAATTATTTTCACTTGTTTTGACTATTATTTCATTTTGTTATGAGATATAGATAATAATCTGCAATTTTTTTCAATATCATTGAGGTACACCTCATTTGCTATGAGATTTATGTTCATAATTATTCATCATTCCTATTAAAATTCGAACATCAACAGACGTATGTATGTATGTACGTCCTTCTATCTTCTCACGAACCACTGAATCCTGAAACAAGCAAAAAGTACCAAAAGACAGGAAATAATCCAAGGAACCCATTTCAACCATTGAAATTCTGAAATTACAATTAGTTAAAAAGATATTAATTAAAAACGCGTAAATGAATGAAATTTTGTGCCGCCATCTATCGACAGCTCCTATAACTATCTGTCACATCGGTTGTTCTTACATCTGGGTTTGTATAAAAGGTTTTATTTTTTTCTTTTTTAGGGAGATTTCGAATTTTGGAGTTTTTATTTATAAACATCGGGAAAAAAATCGTTTTCCTGCATTTTTTTCCTCCCTTTTTTTCTTGTCGTACGATGTTTCGCAACATTTACGTTTGTTGGGAAAAATATTTATTAATTTTTATCCATTTATTTTCATTATTATTCAAATACGGGCAAGACGAAAATATATGTTTCTGATGATTAATTTATTAGTTTGGCGTGCTATTAAATCGTTTATCGTTTCTGTTTTTTAATTCCGTTGCATTTTTTCTTTTGCAAAATAAATAGTATGCTAATCTATTTTAATTTATAAACATAGGAATTCTCGCGTTTTCATTCAAACCATACTGTTTTTAGGTAGCAAAAAGGCTAGAATTGAAAGTTTTAATCCAACAAGAGAGGATTCAAAACAGATTTGCGCTTGTTGGGGAAGCTTAGTGACAATATTTGTAGGGAAAAAAAGAGAGTCGGGCATATGAAAAAATGTGGATCCCGAGAAACGTTGGGTTATTAGCTATAAGGTAATTAAAAGGCTGGATTTAAAAATTTTAATTAAACAATATAAGATTCAAAGGAGATTTACGATTTTGGGAAAGTTAGTGACAATGTTTGTAGAAAAAATAAACCGGAGGCGGGCATACGAAAAAGTATGGATCCCAAGGCGTCGCGTTACCACACTTCTTCTTTCCACCAGGGAATGACGCATTATTCGAGACAGCCCGTGCAACGCCGGGCCACACAGCTAGTTTTCTATTATTGCTTGTCGTTTCGTCAGACAATTCTTATTGCACCGACATTATACAAATAGCTAATTATTCCAAATAATTATTATAATTGAATTCGCTAATTAACACTTAATTATACCTTTAATTAAATATAACATTAATTATTGAGTGTTATTTTGAAGTTGCCTGAATTAGAGAAATTTTTCTTTGCCCCCCCCCCCCCAGCCTGCCGGGGATGTCTTGCCTCCCCATCGGACATTTTCTGCCGCCGCGTCGCCTCTGTCCATTATCCCCTTATTCAGGGGGTAATGCTCTGTCCCCTTGGACAACATTCCGAAGTCCAGCAACAAAGGGGTGTAGGTAGACGTTCGGGTAATGTGCTTTTGAAAAGTGCAAAAGCGCAAAAATCCATGTCAGTGAAGGGTATAACTATGAAGGAATATAGTGATGGGTATAAGGGGACTTAATACCCATTTCTTGTATATTGCTCTGTCCCATTCATTCTATATTGCTCTGTTTTAACAACTTTCTTTCTTTTTTTTAATTCATTCAATTTTTTTTCAGGCAGATTTTACAGAACCGTAAACAGTGCTACCTCTAACCTGCCTAGGGATGACGAATATTTGATGAACTGTTATTTACTACGCAAAATCAAAAAAATCACAAATATCAGTTATGAATACTACTGTCAAAAAGGTGTGATTCAGTCATTGGTAATTAATGTGTGTAAAGTGTTTCAAATTTTTTTCTAAAAAAATTTATTTCTTTTTAATATGCTTTTCAAAGTTTTAGTTTTTAGTTTTATCTTGTGTCCACAGATGGCGCCATGGAAGCTCATTTTCGGTTCTTAGAAAGAAGATCGTTCTTTGCGGTCACGCTTTCCCCTACCGCAGTTTCATTGGCATTATAATAATAATTACGCTACGTTTTGCACATGCGCAGTAAGAAATTATTGACTACAAATACTCATATTCAGTGACGTAGCGAGAGTAAGTGGCGTCCAGGTCATAAAATGATTTTTTCGCGCCCCCGTCATCATCATTGACTTAGTTTGTGGACAGCGCCAGGGGCACGGCATTTTCTTCGCCACTCATCGAGAACGTGACATAAATGCATTAACGTTCTTGGCACCATGGCCAGTGTTGTGTCGAGAGTAAGTGGCGCCCAAAAAATATGATTTTTTATATCCAGTCGTCATCTGTGGCTTAATAAGCGTAAATGGCGTCAGGGATATGGTATTGTTTTTAAACCTTATCATCATATTTTGTTATAAAAATGGCATAAATGCAGGAATGCTTTGACTCCATGGTGCTGGTGGCATCTATACCCTCCTTGCCCCCCCCCCGGTCGTTACGTCACTGCTCATATTGTCTCTAATATTCAAAATATTTATTTCCAGGAGTGGCGTTCGAGATTGCCGACAGGGGGCTCGACCTGCTGTGCAAGAGGAGGATGTACTCACTTCGACAGTACATATACTAAAATTGAAACGGTAAGGGGAGTAACGATGACCCTCTCAAATTTCCGACAGATATTTATTTATCTGCTAGCTGATATACCCTGCCTTGCTCGGGATTAAATTAATTTCATGCGTAATATTTTTTATTTATAGTTTCATGTCTAATATTTTTTTTAAATGATGTATATTGTGTATAGCTGATATACCCGGCGTTGCTCAGAATTAAAATACTTTTGTATAAAATTTTATATTACACAAAAATTCTTTTATAGTGTGAAACATTTTAAAATTAAAATCAGAACATCAATTGAAGCAAACGATTTTTAAAAAAACGCCAAAAACTAATTTTCTCCGTCACATTTGTTATATAAGTATTTCAATTTTTTTTCCACCAATACTGATGAAGTACAAGAGAGGTTTTAATGGACTTTTTGGGACGATAAATTACTTTTTGATTAATAGAAGACATGAAAATAAACCAAATCAAAAATTTTTCCTGGTATAAATTGTGAATTGTCTGCTTTTGAACTTTTCTTTTAGTGTTTTCCAGAATTTTGTTAATGTGTTTTTCGCAACAGTACTTCGTATGTGCATTTTTGTTCATCAGCATTAAAAAATAATGCTACAAATTGGGTACAAAATTAAATTTAAAAAAAATTATTAAAATGAGAGAAAAAAGATGTACGGAAATGAAATTAGGGTCACTGCAAAGCTAATTTTTTTAAAAATGTGGTGTAAAATTATTTTTTGATAGATAACATTTTCGGAAGATATATTCGGTGAAAAGCCAAATACTGGCTAAATTTTTAACTAACTTTTTGACTTTGAATAGTTGACAGCGACCTTTATCTTGTTTTTAAGACCTCATGTGCATAAAAATATGTACAATAAACATTCAAAACCACAGCCTCCCAACTACAGACGTTAAGGCTACAACGACTTACATTAATCTCATGCTTGCCTGTAAACGACATTTCTGGAGCGTGCTGTTGTCAAACATTTATTTCATTTGCTTACAAAAGTTTTACTATCTTTGCCTTTGTTGGAATTTGAATGATTGACTTATGTTTTCTTTTAGGCAACTGTAAAACACAACTCCGAATCTCATAATACTCAAAGTTATATACAGGGTTCCCACTTATATCCGTTACACTCCCCTTAACTTCTAAACGGTGACAGCTTAGGCCATAAAGTTGGTGTCTAGGCTATGCGCTACTCGATTAGACAACTTACAACGCCATCTGTCGGCAAATTTTGAAATTAGCTGTCCTATCTCGAAAACAGTAAAAGATCTTGGAAAAAGGTCAATTACAAAATTGTAGAGCGTCTTCGATTTAGTACAAAAAGATACCTTGTACACATTAATACGAAGAAACGAACGTTTAAAGTGCACATTTGTTTGTTCTCGATTTCCGAAACTGTGACGTCTCTAAATGGGTTAAAACGAGAAAAAACAATTAGTTATCACAATATACCTTTATTTTCGGTGTTCAAAGTGCTCACCGTCATCTGCAATGCATATTTGAATCCTTGTTTAAATTTCACTTTGCACACGTTTTAGCATATAGTTGGTGCGCAAACACAAGCAACAGTAATACGTCCTGCAATGTTGGCGGAAAGGTCTATACACCTGCTGTTTCAGTTATTTCCACAAGAAAAAGTATAATGGGGTCATTTTTTGCCCGAAAAATAACATTTTGTCCTTTTATTCGTATAATATGACGTCAAAATTTCCGAAAATGCGAGCAAACAAATGCGCATTTTACACGTTTTGTTCTTAGCATTATTGCACTCAAAGTGTCTTTTCGTACTAAATCGAAGACGCTCTACAATTTTGTGATTGACTTTTCCCCCGTATCTCGTACCGTTTTCGAGATAGGACCGCTAATTTCAAAATTTGCCGATAGATGTTGTTGTATGTTGTCTCATCGAGTAGCGCATAGCCTTTTAACTATACCTAGACACCAACTTTATGGCCTAAGCTGTCACCGTTTAGAAGTTAAGGGGGGTGTAACGGATATAACTGGGAACCCTGTATTTTCAATTAAAGTATTACTTATTTATTATTTCTTAGAAAACGCAGGTAAAGATGACAGGTGATATTAACTACAGCGATTTTTTAATCTAATTAAATAAGCATTAGAATTCTTTAAGAACCAATGAAAACAATGCCAAACGATATTTGAAAAAGAAATAAACAGGAAAAATAATGGCAAATTCATTACACCGTTGCCTAGCAACTGAGTATCATTAAATTTGCTTTATTGCAAAATCGTCTGATCAACTTTTAATTAAATTTTGAAAAAATAATAAAAATTGAAGGAAAAATGTCACAGATATAAGATTGGTATCATTGAAAAGGTAAAATTTTGAACTTTAAGATGGTATAAAAATATTTGAGGGGGGGGGATAATTTGCTCCGAACTTACAACAGAAAAACGATTTCGGTTAATTTCTAATTAACTGACTGTTTAATTAACTTTCGCGCTTTGAAAAGTTGACAGGTATATTTCCCTTGTTCTAAATAATAAGTGTACAAAGTTTGGTTAAAATCAGTGCAATGCTTTATGAGGAGATGTGGAACATAGCCACATACATAGCCACAATGTCTTTTATTTATATTAAGACTAGTTGAATAGCCCGTTGCGTGAATGGGGCACGAAAATTTACCCCCACGGGGACCCTGCACCCCTCGTACACACCAATGGCTCCATCCTTGTTTATTTCAAAATTTTATACAATGCTTCGCAAATATACTGTCATGTATTCTGTAAGTTTTGTGTAAAAACTCTGCATATTATAAGAAAAAAAAAACCATGCGGTATAATTTCGGATTATTTAAGGAAACTTTTATATCTTCCCGAATATTCGTGCTATTGATGAAAGTTGCAAACTATTATCAGCTTTCTGTAAAGCAGGGTGAGCCAAATTCCCTTTCTAACTCCATCAATTTTTGGTCCTCTAAATGCCCTCCTGACCGAATCTTGAATGTAAATTGTGGGTTAAAACCTATTCTTTATACGGTTGAAGTTCGAGGGAAATTTATCCAGCCTTTCGGGAGATATTCGCAAAATTGTGTAAATTTCAAAAAGTGTCCGCAATTTTGGCCAGCGCTGTATTATTTTTAATGCCATCAGCCTCCAGATGGCATTTGCGAATCTATATTAATTTGTGATTTTGGATGCTTATCGTTTGTCTGACCTACCCTTAAAGTTTGGCCACGTTTTTTTTAATCACCTGTGTATTGGTTGAAATAGAGTATTTTAAAAATTTATCAGAAATGATAATGTATTGAGAAAAATTTTAATTCATATTAAAACACAAGTTACTAAGAGAAAAATTAAGAATAAAATATGTATTGATAATTAATTGGTTAAAAAATTCATATCGATAATTATCGTTCAAAGAAAAGCCGAAATAAATATCATAAATCAAGTAAAAGTGTCACTCTTGAGGCACCTCTTACTTCTAAGTCATAACCATTTGATAAAATACATAAGATGACATAAACCATCATCGAAACACTGGCTTCAAACTGCTCTCTGAAATGCTGATAATCTTGATCAAACAATTTGATTTTTTAATCAATTATTTTAGAGATAAAATAGTGAGGTTAAATTATTAACTCAATCAGCAGTCTTTAAAAAGACACGTTTAAAAATTTTGTTACATACCATTTGCAAAATTTAAGTTAATGTATGATAATTTGACATACCTGTATATTCCGTCTTCGTTCATTTTATTTTAAGAAAATAAGTGTCATGTAACTTAAACAAAGTTTAGGATTTATTTTTACAAGCTAATAATACCTTGGTTCATAGTATTGTAATATTCCTGACAAACAGCCTTTATTATTTTCGAGTAAATTTATGTTAAGGTGGTCGTCTAAAGCTTAGAATTCACCAAAATCATATCATTACTGCTATTACGTATAGGTGAAGGCTAGAATTTTGCAGAATAGTCCGATATATTACCATAATTAATGTGTGAAACTCCAAAATCGTCAAAATGCTCTTAATATTTAAAAAAAAAAACAAAACAAAATAGGGGGTCGTCCACAAATGATGGCACGCCCGGCGGGCGGGCCGCCGCGGTCGTGAAATTGTGACAGTTTGTGACAAGAGGGGGTAACAAGAAGTGTGACATCACACATTTTGGTTAAAATAAAAACATTTAAAATCAGCAGATAAAATTTTGAAGTCATTTTGAAATTACCAAAATTTGAGGGTATTTTTTTAATCGGGGCTAAAACAGCTTTCATGTGATTTTTTTTCACTTATATTCCTTTCTTTTCGAAAAAAGGCATTCAGGGTAGGTTCTGAGAATATGGTAGCAGAAGAAATTCTTCACCGTTATAAGAGAACCTCCCCCTGCTCACAAATGTCATTAAAACCCATAGTTAAAGTTTCAAAATAAAATTTGAAATATGATCTATAAAGTCTATTCTGTTTCTGAACTGTAAGTATATGTTTATGTAATATAGTGTGACATGTGACGAGAGGAGAGGAGGGTGTATGGTGAAGTGTGACACTTTGTGACAAAGGCGGAGTGGGGGTCAAAAATATTGAAACAAAGCGTGACATCATTTATGGACAGCCCCTAATCATGAAATTTCGTTGAGTAACTTTAGTACGTGACGGTGAAGATAGATGGCGCCTTAAGTACCAATCTGATACGTTCTTGGACTTTAAAAGAGTTATGAAAGTTCATATTGTTTATTTTTGAAGAATATAAATATATTTGAAGAGTTCTAATACTAGTTTTTCAACAGTAAAACATTCTTTTGAAGGAAAAAATGGCAAAATTTATTGAAAACCGATATTTTGCCCCGTGTATTGAGTAATTCGGCATTTATTATCAATCATATTTGGTGTGGCGGCGATTGATTGGAGAAAGTAAGGGGGCAAAAAATTTATAAACATCTAAAAGACCTGGGAGTATTGAGGGTACGCAAAGAAAAATTAGTTAAAAAATTTAGCTAGTTTTCCCGTACACTACTGCTTTTTATAATTCCTAATTTTAGGCAGATAAAATGAAATAATTTAATTTTCCCTAAAAAAAGTAGGGGGCAACCACTCCCCGACTTGCCGTCATTGTGTGCATGCTCTATTCGGCTTTGATTTCACCAAAATAGGGGTGAAATGAAAGTTTGAGAAGAGGTGTTTAGGCGCCTATGAAAGTTCTCCAGAAAAACGCTCTTCTTACTTACTGTACTGTCCTACCGCCACGAGAAAAACCTCAGACACACGGTGGCGGTAGTTATGGAAACAGGATATTCCACTGCATTTTGGGGGTGAGGGAAGGGTTTTATTTCATTTGACGCAGATGGTACCGGCGAAAGTCTCATTTCGCTTTGTACTTCGGTCGAAAACGAGTTCCTCGCCTAACGAAGTACACTTAGTTTACCAAATGTTGCTGTTGATTTTATACCCGTTTCCCTCCTTTCTTCGACTTGTCAACTTGAGGCAACCTTGTTCAGGGTTTTTCTTGTGGCGGTAGGACAGTATAACACACCTCTTCATCGTAGGAGCGGCATTCTGAAACGAACATTACTTCATATATATAAAATGTTTTCGTGGTTGTAGTCATTAACGAGCCGAGTTATTAACTAATTTTCTTTTATTATCCAAATATTTAAGTCATTTTTAAGGAGAGTGGCGGACATACGTGCATCATAGTTTAAGGTTTCAAGCCAAAACAGAACAGAAATTCCTGCATTTTCTCAGGTAGGGATTTAACATATAGACACGTGATCAAAGTGAAGGGAATAATAGCTATTTTTAGTAAATTACGTAAGTGTTTTAGGGAAAAGTATTGGGCCAACATGTCGCTGATTTCGCGATTTAATTATGACTTCGTGGAAGTAATTAGAATATTCTTTTAGTAATAAATATGCCAAAACGCGAGATTTAATATACCTCCAGCGCCGGAATTAAAAAGAAACTGGAGTTTAAGAAAAGTGATTTTGGAATACATTAAGACTTTAAAATATATAATATTAGAATTTAACCCTTTGAAGCGCACTACCCTAAAAATTTTTTTTTACTTAAAAAGAGATATATTTTTGAATTTCTATCACCTGAAAATAAAATATTTTCCAAATAAAAATATTTTTTTTGCCTTTAGTTTTTTCACGAGAGGGTGGGAAGACGCATGTCCCACCGCCCCTGAAGGGACTGTAGCACATTCCCGGACTCCCTTCCGTCATTCGCGCCAACGTTCGCTTTTTATCAGTTATATATAATTGGTTATTTAGCACATTTGCTTTTAACAGCTGCAGAAAATGTATACTGTGATTGAAGTGGAGATCGTTTACCACATTCTGCATACAAATGGAGGAGCTCTTCAATAGTATTTTTATGGATGTCGCTCTGTTTGAAAGCTTCAGAAGAAAGCAGGCCACCCAGATGCTATAAGTAAAATGTTACTCTCCTTTTCGGTTTATTGTATAGGAAGCAACAGAAATTTGTTATCAGTTCACGCGATCACTCCCCTCACGATCACTATCCCTAGCAGTAATGGTACGAAGGATATAAATAAGCAAAACTTTCTAAAAAGCAAAGATGTAACAAATAACGAGTTCGAAATAGTTGGTAAAAATTCTAGCGAAGATAACAAAACTACAGCAAAAAAAGCCCTTTTACCTAAAATAGCTGAGGAATTAAAACTAAAAAACAAGTAATCTCCCCTAAACGTTATGGAAACCGAAAATGTAGAAAATAATGCAGCTAATGAACTTAGTACAAATGTAAACAAACCGCATAAGATACCCCCAATAGTGTTAAGAAGAATAGCCGATTACCAGATACTCCTTAAAAGAATAAACACCATTCAAAAAAATAAATGCCTCGCGAAGGAATCCGGTGAGTTTGTGAAATTATTTGTCGACACTCCTGAGGAGGTATTAAAACTTACTAAATATCTGGAAGAACAAGAACTTGAATTTTATTGTGTAGCGGATAGAACGGCCAGGCCCGTCAAAGTGGTAATAAGGGGACTGGGTAAAGAAACAAACAAGGAAGATATAAAAACGGAACTAAAAGAACTTAAATTTGAGGTAGAAAAGGTTAACCAGCTCAGGCAAATTAAAACCAAAGAACCACTGCCACTTTTCCAGGTTCATCTGGCCAGGACTCCAAATGTTAATGAAATTTACAAAGTTGATAACTTATTGTACCATATAGCTACTGTTGTCAAGTATGAAAACAAATCTGTCAGGCAGTGCTTTAAATGTCAGACATGGCAGCACTCGGCTGACAAATGCCATCTTAAGCCCAAGTGCGTCGTTTGTGCAGGCGCACACGAGTCCAAAAATTGCCCGAATAAAACCGCTACTAGTGAGGAACAGAAACTTCCGGTTAAGTGTGCAAACTGTGGGGACAGCACACAGCCAGTTACAAAGGCTGCCCTAAATATCCGAAAATGGACAGTAAAGTTAAAGTAGGAGGCACCTACGCTGACAGGGTAAGAAACCCGATAAGGGGGACTGAATCAATGAATAATAATGAATCAAAAAAGTAGAACCGAAGCTACTGAAAATAAGCAGGGTAATAATCAATCCTGGGCGGGGCTCTTCGGTAGTGTCCCGACTCCCCCAATAGAGGGAGGTTGGAAAAACATAATTGAATACATCGCTGAACTTGGAAAAGTGCTAATAAAAATTGACTTTCCTGCATTAACAGAAAAGCTAAAAAATAATGGGTCCATTGTAGACATAATTTTTATCATCGTAGAAAAACTTAGAGGGCCCTTCCCAGCTGCAAAATGATCAA
>BGPR01001248.1:255549-286445 GCA_013235015.1 Araneus ventricosus | reverse complement strand
GTTCAATATGTTTTTAGCGTTGCGGAGTTAAAAGGGCATTATGATTCTCTTTCCGTGTTGCGATTTCTTTCTTTTTTTGGCTGCCTGGATTTTTACTAAGTTTGATGCAGCACAAGTACTCATTAGAAGTAGTTTTATTTTCATTTTGAATAATACTTTGTACGAAATAAGCTTGAGATTTCATTTCAGTGACGAAAGTTTTAAAGATGTATTCTCATTAATAGCAATGCCGCGGTGACTAAGCAGCAGTCTCGGTATCGGGATGGGAGGATCTGGTTCTGTTTGTTAGATTACAAAAAATGCAACTACATCATTTTTCGGCTTTATTAGTATTTATAAATATTTAAATCTTCGACACCAAAGTTTCTCTCGTTTCTTGTGGCATCTCTGGCAACTTTTGAAATTTAAACTGTAATTTTTTACAGTTTGATTAAATATCTAAATTTTTCTTAATTATTTACTTAGTAATCAACTTAAATATTAACTGCCTTAACTTTTTATGTCTTTTCCTTTCATGTTTCAAGTTTATTAAATTATAAATCAAATTAATTTAACGGAACTATTTGCTCGCCATCTTGTACGGCGTATGAATTTTTGTGTGAAAGGGCTTTGGCGTCCCTGACTGGAAAGATTCCTTTGTGTGATTTGAATTTTTTTTGTTTGGCTTGACTCAACGGGAAAAGGCTGGTTACAGCTGCGGGCTCCTGGAGACCTTTGGGCCTTCAGGGAGCTTGTCCCTGCATTATTTACGTTGGAAAAAGGATGGAAATGGTTCGTTTCTCAATGATAATTTGTTCCATGTCTTACTGCAAGTGTAAAATTCGTTAAGTATTGACGATATCAACTGGATGGAGCTTGAACTGATGTTTCCTTTTTCTGTTCACGTTTGGAATGGAAGCCGTTGTAATACGGTTGTGTGCTTATTATAATCGATTTTCTCAACAGGCTGAGGTTTTTACGCTCTCCAACAACCTGTAGATAGAGTGAACTTATTTGCATACATGAAGTTATCCAGTCTCGGTTATTGGATAAAATTACTCAACGTACCATGCCCTGCTATAATGGATTGCAGTACACAAATAATGCTCATGTTGGAATAATTGAACAGCCTGCCCTTCGAAAGCTTCTTTTCCATTACGATTGTGAAAGTGAAGAAAGAACTGCTGGAAGCATTGTGGGCATAAAATTTTCAGTGCTTTACTACAACGCTTGCTGTGTATGTAACTTCATGATGAGAGGAAACACTTTTTCTTTAAGTTTGTGCGGAAAATTTGATTATGCATAACCATTATAAGTGTTACTTCAAATGATTCAAGAAACTTTTTTTTGCGACGCTGAACATTATGTGTTATTTTTCAATTAATTTCAGTACATATTCATCTCATAGTGGCCACTGTGAATAGGGTAAATGTTTTTTCATTTACTAATTTGGTAAAGAATTTTGCTAAATATATATATATATATATATATATCATTGTCTGATTACAAAATGTCTTTTGAGTTGTGTATCAGTATAATTTTGTTATTTCTATTTTCTTAACTTAAAATGTTGTTGGCAGTAACTGTCTAAAATAAAAAATTGTTAAATAAAAAGTTTTAAATTAAAAATTTTGATTCTGTTTTAATCTCTTTAATTATTTTCACAATTGCAATTGTACTAATTATGTTTCAGCTGTACCTTCATCTTCGGCCAATTATATTTTAGGTGCCTATAAAGGTAGGTACATTACTATGAGTGTAGCAAAAATTGCATTTTATCTGTATTCATGTTTCAGCACCTAGTATTCATATCATAATTGAATATAAATCTAAAGCTAAAATAATAAATCTAATTTTAACCTTTGGCAACAATCAAAAATTAACAATTTGATAATTAACATTCCATAATTAACGCTATTGAAGTTCTGTTACGGATGTGGACCTGCTGCTTGGACTGACATGATTTAGAAAAAAGTTATGTTTCATAAGTATGCATTATAAGTAGTTTTCTTCCATTTTGATTAATACTTTATGTTGAACAAGCTAGGAACTTCATTTCTGTAATGATTCAGTGTTATGATATTTTCTCATCAAGAGCGATTCGGCGTTGACCTGATGATTGAAACTCGGTTTGGAGATGGAAGGATCGTATATTCGAGATCCGGTTCTGTTGGAGTGCTGCAATGTCAGTGGACCTGATGCTTGGCCTGGTATGGTTTCGCGAAGTTTGCTGAATCAAAAATTAGAAATAGTTTTCCTTTCAGTTTGATTAATACTTTAAATCAAACAAGATAGAGATTTCATTTCATAATGAAAGTTTGAAGATATTTTCTCGTTAATAGTAATTCCGCTGTCGTTTGGTGCCAGAATCTCGGTTTTGACGTCGAAAAATTATGGATATGAGACCTGGTTCCATAGAATATCCGCCCTGCATATGTTCCCGGTACACTTTAAATCTGCATTCTCATGTTAGAGTGGCATGGAAGTTTGAAGAGTTAGGAACCGTCTCAGTGTCATCTTTGTCACCTGACCTTTGTTTAAAATTTTGACGGTTGTTTGTAACTACCTTTTATGTATATTTGCATCAGGACGTTAACTAAACGTGGGATTTTTAGTTCTCCTCTTCTTGCGACCCAGTTTTTCCAGAAATTTTCTTGTGACCATCAGAAATATGAATTTCTGAAATATTGTATAAAGAAAAATGTTAATTCTTTTAATTCATAATGGATTCAATAAATTCAATACAAAACCCATTTGATTTATATGGCATATTAAGTAAATAACTAATAATCTTTGCTGATTATTTAATTATTAGTACTCTATTTTGATATAACTAGCAATTATTGCTTTATCGCAAAGAAATTACAGTACTTAAGTGTTATATGAGTTTTTTAAATTTTCTTTTCGACTTCCCAGTTTGAAAGTTGAAAATAGAATTGCAAGAAGCTTGACGGAATCGAAACAAAGGTTTTATGAGGAAAAAAGTTTTGTCCTTGTATAGAAAATTATTGAAGACTTTTTTTAAAAGTATTTAGATTATGAGAAACTGGCATATACGCAAAGAAATCAATTCACCTAATGAACAAAAGTTCGTACACCATCTAACATTTGACTGTGCGTTGTCTTATAATGTGTTGTGACATCGCGAATTTCTTTTTTCTTCTCCAAAATGTATGGTGGATTCCTTAATGAAAAATACGTGGCTTATTTAATTTGTATAATTTAAACTTAAACTGACTCAATCATGCACCGCCTTTCCTTGTATAAGGTATTAAAGATGTCTGAAGACCTAAATATGTTACGAGTACGCAAATAAATTTTGAAAATTTGCATAATTAATAATAAATCTGTGTGAACTTCCCATTAGCTGTATGTGATAATAATTATTATTCTTCTACTGGAATAAAATCAAGTATTAGTATATTTTTAGGAATGTTTTTAAAGTTTAGGTACTTAATTTAAGCGTGTGGCAAAACTAAAATTCGATTTTTCTCAAAACTAGACTTTATGCATAATTTTCACACTTCAAACATGATAACTCAAGATATTATCATTCGATTGTTCTGAAATTTTGTGAACACTTTCTTCAAATGTTTCTCTAGTGAATGTACTAGAATAATGTATATTGTAACAATATTTTTTTAAATTATGGTCTTTTATTTGAAAAATGACATAAAAAAATTGCTGAAAATCTTAGAATGATTGTTCGATTAGCTCTAAAATTTTTAATTATCCAAAGAATGTTAAGATTCTAGTACATGAATTAGTCCAGAGTATGTAGTTTATTTTAGTAATAGTTTTATTTGAATTATTACAAAAGTTTGACCTCTAGCATGTTTGAAGTTTTTGAAAATTTCCTCTAAAAAACAGCACAAATTCAGGTTTTTTGAAAATTCATAATAATTTATACTCAAAAATAATACTCTATTATTAATCTTTATAAAGTTCAAATCTAAAAAAATATTATGGTGTTGCTATAAAACAATTTAAAAAAATTTGCTCCGAACGTGTTTGGATATTAAAACCTTCTGAGCGCCCAATTATTTTGAACTTTTAGTTGTCAGGTTAGAAAACTTTTAAAGTAAATGAATCGATCTTTTTGCATTTAATTACATCTCTGAAATCTTAAGAATACTTTATCCATGATTGAGTAAGAAAATATACATATAAATACTAGCTATCTGCTTTTGAAATGAGCATGAAAAACGGAAAAAGACGTTTGAGCCGCTCGGAGGGTTAAATGTAATGTCGTTTTTTATTTCCCAGCATTCCTTTGGATACAACACATCGGTGAAATCAAAATCAAGCAGATCGTTCGTCATTGAAAAGTGTACCCATCGTAACCATGACAACACCGACTCCCCGCGAACAACCGGAGTATAAGGGACTGAAGAGAAAGAATAGAAACGAACCCTTTTGCGAAAAAAAATGTTAAACAAAAGGAAAGAGGAGAAAAGAAAAAAAGACCTGGAAAGAGAAATACAATTCTTCTGAGAAAAAATGTATTAAAATATAATCAATAATACTTTCACCTTAACATTCTTTTTCTTTTTTGCTTTACTGTTGTGCTCGTAATTAATTTAGAACAAACAAGATACACAACCTTAAAGGGCGTCTTTTTCAAGGCTGGCTGGGCATTTTCTCGAAAAATGTATGTCTGAAACGTTCAATTAGGACAAAAGAAAATTGAAAGCAGGTAGCAATTATTTCAGCCTGATTAGTATAGTAATACTTTTGTAAAGAAATAATGAAAGGTAAAAATTGAGTTATTTGCATACCTTGTTCTGATTTTTGAATATTTGAAAAAGAGTAGAATATTTCATTTAATTTATTTGCCCTTTTAGAGAAACTATAATAATATTTGGCGATTTTTAGTTTCGAAAAAATTGTTTATTTTCCTTGCAATAAATCTGTTATTCAATTATAGTTGTCAAAATTTTTTATATTACGAATTAAAATATAATTATTGCAGTTTTTAATGTTATATTTTTATATGATCATTTATTGACCCTAACTATTGTGCGTGGAGTTTTTTTTTGTATTAAAATTATTTTTAATTAAAAATAACCAGGTGAAAAAAAAATTCGGAAAATTTACGTACATTTTTTTCCGATTCACTGAATAGTCGCGATGGAAAATGGGATAAAATGTAATCAAGTAAAATTAAATCAAATTTTTTTCATTTTTTTCATCAAAAATAAATTAAAATAAAACAATTTCATCAAAAATAGGTTAATAAGTGTTTTTACAGGAATAAATTAGTGAAATTTTAATTTTAGAAAGTTTGATACTCTTTTGAGGCAAAAATAAATTAATCCTGAGTTGTGGCATTCAATTAATTTTCTTGAATTCTACCACATGCTAACTCATGGTGCTTTAGTAAGGTCCAGAAAAAATGTAATGTTCCTTCATCACCTTTCTTTTATACTTCTACTTAAGAAAGTCACTTATATTGTGTTGTAAAAAATGATTGTGCCTATGTGTCATGGAACCAAACATCACTGAATGGCATCAATGAAAGAACAGTAAAACCTCAGTTGACCGAACTCGGGTTAACTGAGCACGGGTTATCCGAAATGCCCTGAAACAGCAAATCCAAGAAACACGTACTGTACTGCACGGAAATAATTGCGAAGGCGAGACTTTTTTTGCAAAGATATGCCCCCTTTTTTCTTTTAAGCCATCCCAAGAAGATCAGTGATTAATTTTAGAACACTAAAATTAAAATTAATGAGTATTAACAATTTCAATTGCGATATTGTTTATCTGTGACTGTGGGACGCATTTCGCCCGAATTCGCCGGTGTGACTATTGTCCCCGACGGAGGGTTAACTTTAATAATGAATATAAGTGTATCCTACAAAAAGAATTTTGAATTCATTTTACACCGAAAACATTTCAGAATTACCTGCTGTAATTAGATACAAAATGGTAATAGATGTTCAAGGCTCAAGCGAAAAAATCGTTATCCGAAACTCCCCTCCCCTTTTCAGTTCGGTTAACCGGGGTTGTACTGTGCTTTAAAAATATCAAAATTTACTTTACATGTCCCGCTTATGGTTTGGCACTTTAGTTTTATAATTATTGCATAAATGTCTTGTTTACCGGCGACAGCTTCGAAAACTTTTACCTCAAAAATAGTTTTTTTTATGTTAGAATTCAAACAATCATTAATTCAATGATATCTGTTTCATATTCCAACTATTTGTCTCTCGAATTTTCATAATATAGGGTTAGCCTAAATGATTCATCGGGTTTCAAAGGTCTGTTTATTTACAAGTATACTACGTACAAAGACGGGTGATACATGAAAAGATACATACACTCATCAAGTTTGTGGTACATACTACAAATGACCAGATGCAGCTTTTCCGTATTTGCGTAGAATGCACGGTGAACGCTCGTAACCGAAGAACACATCGCATACGAGCATACAACACACAGAAACTCTTCTCCTGAATTGCCGCCATTTTGTTCAGTGCCGCTACAGGCCTGCCATCTAGCGAGCACGCGAGCCACGAGGCGGGCTTTTAAACTTGGGGAGTGTATGTATCTTGTCATGTATCACCCGTCTTTGTAGGTCGTATACCTCTCAATAAACAGTCTTTTGAAACCTGATGAATCATTTAGGCTAACCCTGTATTGTAAAAATTCTTTTTCCATTATAGTCACGATAATAAGTATCTAAACATGAGTATTTAATATTCTCACCGGAATAGTGGTAAAGAGCGTATAAATAAACGCATTGTGCATTTATTTTCTTCGAATGCGAGTATTAATGCATATGTAAATAAAAGTAATAACTAGAAATTGATATACTAATAGTCTCTTTAAACGTGAGTGGCAATACGCGTGGCATAGCATAGTATAAGCCGTAATGGCATCTGGCACAGGGGCATGGGGCGGCGTTCTCCCATAGCATAGTGAAGAAAATCGAATATATGTCTGAAAAAGGAAACATGTTCTAGTTGACGGATTAAAATTCAAAATTGAATATGCATTCATGATTTTGAATAAGAATGTCATGCCGAATTTCAATATATAGCTCATTGCGTGTTTAAGTGCTTTTCGGGTTTTTTCGTGTTCACGTACACACGAGTTTAGAGACAGACAGACAGTCCCAGTGTATGATTTGTTTTTAAAAATTTAGTACCGATCCAAAATTTTCATGGAAAGAGTACACACCAAATTTAATTTATCACAAATACAAGGAGAGACAGGAATAATTACAAAAATGATATAAGTAATCACTAGCTGAAAACCCAGCGTTGCTGGGGATCCATATTTTTTCATATACCGGCCTCCTGTTTTTTTTCCCTAAAAATATTGTCACCAACTTTCCCCAACAAACGTAAATCTTCTTTGAATACTTTCTTGTTGAATTAAAACTTTCAAATATAGCCTTTTTAAAACACTATGGTTCGAATGAAAATGTGAGAAAATTTAGAAAAGAGCATTTATTTTAAACAATATATAGTTAAATAACTAATACAGTTTTACAATGTACAAATATAGTTATACTGTATAACTTGGTTACTCCGAAGTTCTAAATAAAATGTTTTATAAATCAGATAAAGAAAGTCAAAATCGTTCGAGAACAATTCTCACTCGAAAGAATTTCGCTGAAGAAGAATGCTCGAACAAAACGAATACTTTAAACCTCAGTTAGGGGAATAAAAACTAAATATAAATACTCTCTATTAATACTATAAATAAAGTCAAACTGAAACTCACATCGCGTAGTAACTAAACTAACGTCATTAGAAATTTGAGCGCATATTAAAAGCTACGAAATTAAAACGGAAGTTATGTGCATGCTACGAAATAACAGAGGAAGTAAGAAGTCTACCAAAAAAAGCAATATTTTCTTAACTTTAACAGTGGTAAAAACACGTGAATAAAGGATTTGTTGAAAAAATATATTGATTTGAATTTTATTTTATAACAGTAAAAGCATTGTTGTAATTTGAGTTTAAATTAATTTTGAAACGTTAATTACAGTTAGAGAAAAAAATTGTACAACAATTAAATTAGTATCATTAAAAAGATAATTGTTTGCTCTTTAAGGTGATGTAAAAATAATTTTCGCACCATAAGTATTTCATAAGTTATTGGCGGAAAACGTCTAAAAATAGCTTAATTTTCGATATTTAATTAAATAACTAAAAATCTGATTAGAATTTTAAAATAAATTTTATGGAGTTAGCTCTCTCTTGTGCTAGTCCATTACTGTGCGAAATTTGGTAGTCGTAAGTCCAACAGTGTGGACGTGCATAAAGAACCAAAAAACGAACAAACACACACACGTACTTTCCTCTTTTATATATAGAGATTAAGGCTTAAGCAATTCACTAAAATCTACAAGTCGAATCCTTCGATTATTGGAATATATTCTCTTTCGAAACTTCATATACAAGAAAGCAGCAAGGAAATCTATCGAATGGCCAGTTTAACCCCTTCGCTTGCAACAGTGTCGGACATGTGCATCGGATAACAGAATTTTTGGTACTTAAATCCATAATTAAGTTAATGTAACAATTAATTTTAAATACAAAAATCACTTTCACACGCTTAAATGTCTCAAGTATTCATTAATGTCTTAAATAAATTGAAATTTAAAAGAAATGACGGGAGGCTGTCTTTTCAAGCAGCCGCTGATGTTAAAGGCGTAGGACTACTTTACTCGCGTGACTCTTTTGTTTCTAGAAATTTCTCGTAAGTTTTTAAGTTTAAGTAAGTTTTTTTGTAACTTCTGCTGTTAACCTTTATCTCTAAAATAAGACATTAGTTATATTTTAACATATGTAATTACCGAGATATAGAGGATCGCGTCACCAATTCATACGTATTTTTGCACAACTTTACGACTCAGTAGTCGCTGAACTACAATTCAGATTTTCAATTTTTTTTCTGTAACTTCTGTTGTTACCCTTTATCTCTAAAATAAGACGTTATGTTTTCAACATATGTAGTTACGGAGATATAGAGGATCTCCCATACCAAGTTTTGCGGGCGTTTTGGCGTGTGAAGCAATTTCCTTCCTGAGATCCCAATGGGATGAGAGCAGTCCTACGTTAAAATATCCCAAATGGTTGGTGTCATCTAATTAGGAGGTTAAATAAATTCGTAGGGCAAGGGGTTAAACTGTATTCTTATGAAATTTGATTTTGTCTTATCTGAGCCCGCATCTCCCACATCATACCAGAGGGAGGATATACTCTCACCGGATTTAACGCAGGCCCGAATGCTCAGTTTGGGCATCGGGTCTCGAGCCTGCTATCCTCCGGACACGAAGCCAGGACTCCGAAACAAGGCCATTGCAACTCTCACAGTTAATCTACTCATCTATAAACTTTATTATATGATAAAAGTACGTAATATTTTCCATATCTAGCATGTATTTCTTTATTTTCTTAAGTATTTTAGCAGGAAATTTTATCCTTCATAATTTAATCTAATAACATTAACAATCCGAAATTCACAATCATCAAATATTGAGAATCAGAAAGGATTACTTATTTTTCACTACAACTGCATCACTATCTGAATAGAAGATGATACACAAATCTTCTCATAAAAATTTCAACTCTGAAAGCACTTCCTATCAGAAGAAGAATTTTCTGGAACACATTTTGGCTCAATTTGCTATTTCTTTCTGTGCCATCACTTCAAAACTTTGGATAAAGTGAGACACTTTTAACCTTAACATAAAAGTATAAAATCAGAAGTCACGTAAATGGATGTCATCTGGCTTTTACGACAAGAGGAGAAATTTTCGTCGAGATGCAACTCTGGCGAACACTTTGGATGAAGTTCAAATGATGAGTACCTTTTGGAAGCATCACTATCTGCTGGAGTATCTGAAATCCTTTTCGATAACAAAAATTTCTTTGGTGTTGGGCAAAATGGTATAAGCATTGACATGGGTTTTCTTGCCATCTCAAAAAGAAATAATTCTGTAATATATTCTTACGCATTTAATTTCTAGTTCTCGAAAGGTTGTAAACGTCTCCACCTTATGAGTAATATATTTATGTTATAAGATACATGAAAATTAATGCATGATAATAAATGCTGTTAAAGTGCACGAAAGTCTAGGTATAGCAAAATAAACACTAAGCCTAAAATAGCGAACCAAGAAATAAATTTACCATTGAATTTGATGATTTATTAATGTTGTATATTTATTTAAAACCCACCCCAGTCCGGTACCCGAAAGGGTGTAAGGCCTTTAGCAGACCGGCGGGGGAATATAAAAGCAATACAAGAATATCAATATGATATGGCACACATAAAATAATCACAAACACAGCACAGAACGTTACAAACATTGCAAAAATGGGACAACAACAAAATAAATGAAGTTACCCAAAACACACACGCACTCACAAAAAACAACAAAAAGTACGCCATTGAATCGATATTACACTTGTAGAGAACCATAAATTAATTGAATTTTGTTTGATTTTTATCACTAGATCTGGAACCAACATTAAAAATATTCAAAACACTCAAAAGAAGGAACCCCCAGTATGCATCCAAATGAGCAAAACACAAGCACAAGCTCAGCACAACACACCAGTAAAAAGAATGAGGCAGTAAATTTTTTTGTAAAGTATCATTAAAAAACCCACAAATGAGCATCAGAAACAAACCCCGTGGTATCTCACCAGTCCCGAAAACAATAAAATGCACCAAAGTCCACGTCAGTCAAACAACAATAAAAATACAAGAATAAAATGATCAAATTTTTAAGATAAGAAGGATAAAAACAAGGTTGCCAATTGGGATTCCCCAAGCGTGAATAATCAATAAAATTTAGGACACCGAAACATTTTAATAAATCCAGGATTAACCTAAAAACAATATAATAAGTTAAAACTAACTACGTAAATGAAGTGCTAAAGCACTTAGGGTAGGGCGCAAATGTTGTATATGGGAAATGATATTTTCTTGTATATGGGAAATGATATTTTGAATCTTACAATTTCAGTGAACAACCACAGAGTGTAATATCTGCACAACTTTCTCGTATTATATATTATGGCGCGTTCTGTATTTGGTTTCGTCGCTTGGTGAAGAGAATCTACTATGCATTTTGAATATCTTCTCTAAGAACGATTGGGTTCAGAATATAAATATACAATTTTGGTTCCTAGCTAAGTAGCAAATACTATTTATCACTTTTATAGATTCCAAAATTTTAATAAGATGATTTTGATAATTTCTTTTCAGCAAAATATTTTGAAATGTAAGACAATGTTTCTAACTTTGTATCCAATATTTTATGAGCATCTGAAATTTATATATATATATATATATAATGGGATTTACCTTGACAAAAATTGTTCCAAAAAGATATTTTAGACAGAATATTGTTGAACGGTTAGTTTTGTTTAAATCTATCTGGCCATTCGGGTAAATTTAAGCAATAACTGTACTAGCTAATTGAATTTTGAAAAAAAAAATTAAAAAAATGTATGTAATAAGTCGAAATTAAGTAGAAAAAATTAAGCCCATATACGAAATAGAAAAACCATATTAATTACATACTTTTAATTGATTAGCTAAGTAAGAATTTTATTTATTTCCCAGCTACTTTCATTTAGAAATTTGAATAAATTCTTCTCGAATTCTTTGGAAAACGACATAATATACAAAACTACACCTGGAAAGATTTCATAGATTAAAATTTCTAAAATGTCTTTTTAAAAAATGTGTACATATTTAAATCCAATTTTTTCAGCTAGACAATTTTTAAAAAATGAAACCATTACATTTTCTTCACACAATGGTTGGCATAAGAAGTTAAGTGCATGTTTCATACGTTAATGATCATCGTATTATATATATAATTACCATTATTTACTTCTATGAAATAACAAAAATTTACTATTTTGGCAGCACATTTTTCCTATTATTAAGACATAACAAGGTATTTTTAATAAGTATAAAATATAATTTTCAATCTTTATTTTCTCATACGTGATACCAATAGAAAATAAAGATCACATTATTAATTTTAATATTAATTTTTGTTAAGCTTTAAAGAATTTCGATCAATAGAAATAACAATGATTAATAATTTAATTTATAATTATTTCATTATCAATTAAAAAATAATTATCGTTATTTTAAACGTTCATGAGTCGAAATGAAACAAACTTGGAAAAGTCTATCTGTCATTCTGTGCTTGAGCATGATAGCTAAAAGATGGAACAAGGAACATGGCTGTAATTAGGCATTTTATTTCGGCTAAATTTAGCTCAGATCCATCAAACGACAGATATATTTTGCCTAAACACATACTCCATCTTCTTTCGTGTATTCTAACTTTGACAAAAAAACAACAATTAATAAACATAACAATAAAGATTTTAATTCGGATAAATTTAGTTCAAATCTATCAAACGACAGATATATTTTGCCTAAATACATACTCCATCTTCTTGCGCGTATTCTAACTTTGCACGAAAAACAACAATTAATGAAGATAACAATAAAGATTTTAATTCGGCTAAATTTAGTTCAGATCTATCAAACGACAGATATATTTTGCCTAAATACACACTCAATCTTTTTTCGTGTATTCTAACTTTGCACGAAGAACAACAATAAAGATTTTAATTCGGCTAAATTTAGAACAACAACAAAACAACAATTTCAATAATTTTTTTCTAACATTTACGTTGCCATTGGCGATGCATGAAAATAATATATGCGTTTATAATTATCTTTGCTGCATGCTGCAATAAACACATGTATTTAACTGCAGCTGAAAAATAATGAAATAAGGTTCGATTAAAGCACTGGTATTAAGTTAAACCCTCATGAAAAGCCAAAATTGTTCATTTGCTTTCAAAGTACACTTTTTTGTCATTGCTTAAGTTCGCTATTCCTGAGATTTAGTATCCAATGCGAATTTCATGCATTTTTAGAAAGACCTATAATTGTATATCGTAACCAGTCGGAATGGTTCTCGTCTCTTTTTTCTTGTAATGTTCAACAATATAGCTTTTATTGTGTTTGCTTTCGTCGCATAGTCGAGAATCGATTTTGGGCATTTGGACCTCTCACTATTGACCATTTGGGTCCAAAATCTGAAACAAATATGGCATATTTTTGCCAAAAACCACACATCAAATTATATTTGTCTTGATGATCGATTTTTTGATTAAATGCGTTCACATACGTAGGAACAGACAGAAACAGACAATCCGTCGGGGTGTATTTGATTTAAAATCTGATACAGATCAACAGTCGTGGTAGTAAAACCTTATGTAAAATTTCGCCCGTATAGCTTGTTGAGATGTTCAGTCATCATGTTTATAAGCAGAAAGACGGACAGACAGGGAAAATTCCATTTGATGCATTTCGTCCAAAATTTGATACAGATATGCGGTTTTGATGCAATGATATCAAACTAAATTTCATTGTATAGCTCCTTCCGTTTTGGAGTTATTATGAGTTACAGACTGGACAGCAGAATTCAAAAATGGTTCTTTGGACTCAGAGAGGTTAAGAACATAGAATTTCATCAAAAGCTCGAGGTCGAATTTTTGGACGATAACATAAATGATCCGCATAAAGATGATAGAAGTTCACACGAATAGTCCGCATTTCATGCTACTGTATTTCATATTGTATGAATATATGTCTATTTAATGCATTACATATATTTTTATTTCTGAGGATTGTATTTTTATTCTGTATTTGTTTGGAATTTTTGAATTTTTATGCAGTGTATCACTTTTTCTTTGTTTCCCCACCAATCGTGAAACCGCTCCATACCCTAATAAATATGCCCTGTAATAAATAAATAAACCTAGATGATACGATATAACGAAGTTTTGTATTTTATATATAAGAAAGTAAATAGTACTTAGTTTATAGTTGGATGTAGTTAATGTAATATTTGGAATTATATCCCAAATCTGAGTATCCCCTATCTGAGTGAATATTATTTGGAAATTGAAGAGCAATTCCCATTTTTTTCCGTCTTGTTAGAGCAAAATATATCACACCAATTAAATTTAAACCAGTTGCCTTGTAAACTTTTAATGAATTCGGATATCCAAATAACTCAAGTTAAACACGAATTCATTGGACGCGCGGATTTAAATCATTTCACCTCTGAATAACTCCAGCGTCGACCATGCCTTATCGGTTGCACTTTAAACAGATACACGGGGAGATAGACACGCCATCATCCCCTCCCCCCTTCTTTTATCGCCCCAGTGTGAGATCGCGCGATGACAGGTGTAAGAGCGAAAAGGAAAGAAATATCTCTTCCATAAAGAGCTATAGAGATAACCGCCCCGGTATGGAAAGGACTCACGTAGCCCCTGTGCAGGGATCGAGATGTCACCTGACATATATTTCGGAAGGAAGCGCTGGATCCGTATCCATGACAACGTCACCATCCTAAAGTGCTCCCGGGATCATCTACGGAGTTTATGAACGTCGAGATCTGGAAGTAGTCTGGAGCTATGGCGTCGCAAAATGCTGCATGGAGGTGGGGTGGGTAGATTTCTTTTCGGTCGGGAGGGCAAAAAAATGCTTTTCTTAGAGTCTGGGGGAGGACTAGCAGAAAAATCTACTTGGGGGAGAAGAGAAATGCATATCATCTGTGCCGTTTTGTTTCTGCAATTGATGCGGAGAGAAGAAGATATGAAAATCGTTTTTAACCCGTGTGGGACATAATAAAACGGAAGTGCGAGGATGTGGAAAATAATAAAAATACATTTGCATGCGGACGACGAGGGAAAGTGTGAGGGTATTTTATTGCTTTGGTAAATCCTATAGAGAAAGTAGAAAAAAGTAAATCGTTGCAAGCAAAAGAGAGTATTTGAATGTATTTTCTTTTGGCTTCCTACCAGTATTAAGTAAGTGATTTTGAAAAAAAAGCCCAGCCCGCGTGCACGTAATCTGCAATGCATTGTGTGGAAATGTTTAGAAAGTTGTATATAATAAAAATTCATTTATAGAAGCGAAAAACGTTTGTATAAATTTTTTGCTTATATGCTCTTCATATTAAGTTATTTTTTTGAAACAATGTGGACTCGCACTTAATGCGAAATGCATTTAGGGCAATATTTAGAGAGATTTAACTCTTAATCAAGATTCATTTGTCAGAGTGGAAAAGAAAATATGCATCAATTTCTTGAGCATATATTTACTATTCACAAGTAATGCTTGAAAAAACACTTCTCACGTACACTTAATGCGTTTTCAATTTGAACCAACATTAAAAAAAATTTAACGCATAATCAAGATTCATTTGTAAAAGAGAAAAGTAAGTATGTATAAAATTCTTGCACATTCATTTTTGAACCATCTAATTAAATGTTTTAATAGATTTGTTCTTCTGTGTTTTAGGACTCATATAATACTGCTAAATTAGAAAACACACAACTGGCTAAAAAGCCCAACTTTCGTATCACAATTTACTTAACGTTTCAAGCTACATAGTCTACAAAACATACATATTCTGCTTAGAAAGCTAAAAGAAAAAAAAATATGTGCACGCTTTTTCGTATTTAAAGAGAGGACGATATTCATCATTTGAATGAAGCTGTATCGGTAAGCACACAAGTTTACTGTAGTTTTATTAACGCCCCTTATTGAACAAGGTAAGCATTATTTCAGGAAATAATTTTTAATGGTCTTTCAAATTTTTAAGTTTAAAAACTTGATGTTGTTAAATTTAAGTTTAGTCAGTCGCTTGTGTTCCGTTTTTGCTTCCATCTCTTAACAAAATGTCATTTTAATGGAATTATTCAGAAACCAAAGGTTGGCACAGAAATTCATTTTGTTAAAGAAATCATAAGGTTTAGCAGTCGTGGTATGTATACACATTTAACAGAAATAAACATTTCTCTAAAAGAAAAGAATTAAAACTTTCCCTTCAGCAGAGAACAGTGATATACTATTTTCTTTTAAATATGTATTAATGCCTTTTGATTTGCCATGAAAATAACGTACTAGATTTTATAGAATTTTTATTTCGACTGCAAGAACAAAATAGTAAAGAAAAGAAGCCTTAATAGATATAAATTTAAAGTTTTTAGTTTATATGCGACAGCTACTTTACCTAATCAAAAATATTTCATCTGAAGATGCTCTTAGGATTACTTTATTCATGTAGAATAAGTGAAAAGAGAACTATGAATAAAGTGTTTTGAGATATTTATGTTCCCATCAGTCAGAGAAAATGTGAAAATTCTTCAAAATACAAATGAACAGCAATGAGAAAACTATTTTAAAAATTTGGATGAGAAGATAATAGACAATAGACTATACTCGTTGGTTCAATTTGTTATACGTTTTAAGTTTTTCTTTTCTCTTTCCGAAAATTAAACGAAACCTCAGCCATTATATTTCCCAGGATGATTTCCTCTTTGCTTTATTAATATCCTAGGGCTAAAGACTCTTTTTCTTAACAAATTACTTTTAGATTGCTTTAATTATCCTATGGCTCAAAGGCGGTAAAGCACCACGATATTTGTCTATCTGATTCCCTGTAATAAGAACAAAATTTTATAGACGATTTTGGTTATTTAAAGAGATACGAGGGTAAGGTTTGATAATGGTTTCATTGAAATATAATTTCATTTAAATAAACATTATTCTAGCAATAGCGAATATTGTGATGTAACGGAAATATAAATTAGAACTGTAACAGTAAACCAAATATGGCTTTATGATCTTAAAATAATCCTGGAACACTGAAATCTAGAGGCTGGATTTCAAAGACACGGCATTAAAACTAAAAGTGAACTAAAAACTCTGCTGACCCAAGAAAGGAAGAATATTGATGAAGAAGTTGTAGAAAATACTTAGTGAAGTCAATATCCAGATGTTTAAAAACCGTTGTGGATGATACAGGATATCCAAATGAGTACAAAAATGACCAAGATATTACTATATTTACTGATATATGAAAATTTTATTGAAGCGTCCGATTACTTTTCTGAAGTAAATTTTTGGTTACGATTTGGCTGTTGATTTTTTAAAAAATAAGTTTTATTTTGTATTCAAAATACTTTGTGTAGTTATGTTAAGAATAGAATAAAGATATAATTAAAAAATTCCCCTTATGAAATATTAAGTTGTATTAGTGTATAAAACACTAATTTCACGAACTTTGCAAGTGCCGGATCTCTTTTGGGAGAGATTGCATATCATTACTATAAAATAACCGCCAATATGTGCTGCAATGAGACATGAAGATTAAAATACCCCTATGAAATTTTCCCTTTAGACAAGATCACTGTATTTTTTTTTGCCTAACTGTACAAAAGAATGCAAACTGACATTTCTTTAAGAATATAGAATTTTATTTAAAATAACTTTATCCTGTTAAGTTCAAAAACAAAGCAACAATTTTACCTCTAGTCTTACCTCTATTTACTGCTAATTAAATGATTGTCAAAATTTGAAAGGATAGATGAGTCTAATTTTTATTAAATTCTCGTTTTGAAGCAACAAGAGGACTATTTTGGGACGCACCTCGTAATTTTGAACCGCGGTCAGATAACGAGGACGACACCTGAGCTGGCACCCCCTCTCCAAACTTCCGCACCACACCAGCGGGAGGACGTTTCACTCCCTACGTATGATTTAGCGTGCAACAGGTCTAATACACGACGGATCTTCAGTGGAACCGGGTTTCGAACCTAAATTATTTCGGCTCTAGGCCGACACCTTACCTTTGAAAGGATAGATGAAAAGAAAGATTATTATAAAACATTTTCAAAAAATAAGAAAATTACAAAATTTTTAGCTCGAAAGTAGAACAGCTCTCTAATTTTATTTTAAACGTATAGTTTTATAGTCACTAATATAGCACTTCGAAACTCGAAAATGGCATGGCGAAACTTTAAAAAGAGATCCAGTGTTTTTCCGTATTCGACCGATAAAGTTATGTCTTCGAAAGAGAAATAAAAAAAGAGTAGACTCCCAAGTATTTTTCGTCGTAAAAGAACGCGATAAAATCTTATCCCCAAACAACTGTCTTATTTCAATTTAAATATGCAATTTTATTCAAACTTTGATAGGTCTCTAAAGTTGAAAAATAAATCCGACCCTTTTAAACAAATGCAGATTCATTCCATATTCGTAATAACTGAAAATATACCTCCAGAATTTATGAATTGAAAATAAAGATAAAAGGGAAGAGGCGGCAGCTATAAAAATTTTGCTCCAGACAAAATCAATATAAAATTTTTCACAATACATTAAAACAACTCTCGTCAGGAACATGTCTGAGAGATTAATGGGTTAAAAATATTACCAGCAAGCAATTTTTTTTTATGAATTGTAATGGGAAACACTCATAACTTGCGATATAAATTTCGCATAAAATGCATTTCATTCCTATCGCTTATGAGAGCGCTTTCCTTCCGAATAACTTACACGGAAGAGTTTCCAGAAACAAAAGATGATTTCATCGAAGCATGCCTGACTTAGTTTAATTCGAAGACTTTTTCAGAAGGGGGGGGATAGGATGGTATCTTTTTTATTTCTGATTAACAGTCTTTCTCTGATGGATTAAGTACCTCTTCCTTCCTTTCTGTGGGAGGGATTTACCACAAATGACGTAAGTATTTTTCATAGGTTAGTACGAAAGATAGCTTTATAACATCAGAGAAGTGGTATGCGGCATACTCATACTAAGTTATTGACAGAATAGAAATAAGTAATATTCTGATGAAAAATAGGATGGCTGATACCCACAAGATAATTATCCCTGCAATACGCAGTGACTCACGTAAGATTCTAATTTATTTATGAGATTTATTTTGTTCATTTTATTGTGCCAACGAAACATTAAGATGATGACCTCACATTGAAAACATCATTTGCAATATATCGCAATATTGTAACACTGTGTTCGCCTTTCGCTAAAACAAATGTTTATTTATTTTTTTAATCCGTGTTTATCTGATGGTTCTTATTATATTTCAACTCAGTCAACATTAAAAGCGTTTCTTTCAAAATCTTATATGGCGTTGTCGGTAAAATTCGTATCTACCCGAGAAAATCCCTTATTATTTGCATCATCGTCCCTTTTCCCTTTCCACAATGAATTTTTAATAATTTAATAATTTTATTATTAAAATAAATTAGTTAATACATTTTTTTTTACTTTATGAATTAAAGATTTTGTTTAAATAAGTTACATTTCACGATTAATGCATTTTCTGTCAAAAAATTTTAATTAAAAATTGGGTACAAATTATTTTTCCTGCATTCCTTGCACATTTTGATATAGATTTGCATAACTTTCACTGAAAAAGAGAACAAAAAATCTTTGCAGTATAAATTTAATTTAGTTTAGACATTATAGACATAATTACATTATGGATTTCACTAAAATTAGTTACAATAACCCTTCGATTTGAAGCTACACGAGAGATATTCTGATAAGAACAATTTTGAACCACAGTCTTATAGAAGAAGCCTCGTTTAACTTCCCTATCCCTCCCTCTGCATCCCATGTACGTCTGAAAAATCTTGCCAAACTCTAATTGCTAATCTAAGCATTGATTAAGCCAAGAAATAGAAGTGAAATACAAAATCATTTTTCATCAAACTTTATTGAAGTTTTAAAATGAATTTTTAAAACCATCTTTGCTTTTTCTCCGTTTCTAAACTAAAGATCCAGATTTGAAAAATTTGAAAACAAGGAATTCTATGATAATTTTCACTATTTTTGTGTTGCTTGGTGTAAATCGGTGTAAGTGAAGACCCACAATTTCAAAGGTCTTGGTGTAAAAGAAATAGATATATATTTTGCAGTACAAGTATTACGTTTTGTTGGCGTTTGTGCAACAAAATGATAAATAAAATTCTAATGCTGCTTCTATCCAAATTTCATTTTTGCATTAAAATTAGTCTGCTGTGCAACTTTTGATGTTTGTTTCAATTTTGTAAAGGAAATAACGCACACTTAGGAACAGTTTGCAAAAGTGAAGAAATTCATAAATTAGTAGCTGATCCTCGATTGCATAAATGCGTCCATTTATCAATGTCTTAATACATTTTGCTGAAGAAAATCTACGAATAGTTACAAGAAAACGCACACACAAACAATACTTCATCTGAATTTCAATGTAATGTCACAGATCACTGTTAAATATATACTGAAGGCAGTAAATAGTTATTGGAGAAAATATAATAAACTAGCACAATATGAAATGCTAATTTATTCTTATCGTAATTATCTGAAATTCACTGAATCAATTTTTTGAAACTTTGTTATCAATATCAAACATATATTTTATAACAATTGGTATTTTTAGAAATCTGATGTCTTGAGAACTTTTCTCATTACTTCTTATATTAAAAAAAATTTTTTTGAAGGGTATGTGCGACTCATTTGTGGCGAAGGTAAATGCTATTTGCCTGCTACACATTTAACGAGAGCTTCAAATATGTGGCCTGAAGACCATCTAAACACAGTCCCGTTTGAAAGATATACAGGTTACGTCACTGAATGGATACTTGTCCAAATTTTCTTTCGTGTTTTAAATCGATTTTTAATATAAGATTGTTGAAATTTAGGCAATCAATCTTCAGTCTTAAGCTTCAACAAAAAGTTCTCTGAGCTGAGTTAAATATGACCACTTATGAAATACGTATATTTTGTATAGTTTTGCGTAAACAGGGTAGATGCAGTTTGTTTGAAACTGTATAATTAACTGTATAAAGGGAAGATAAAAATGCATATTACTCATTTTTTCAGTGCAAAAATATCTCAGTTTACAACAATACGGGTATACATTTTGAAAGAAAAACATTTTTTGATAAACTTATATATCTAAACTATATTGAACGTTTGTATTCCTTTTAGAGTGTAAAAATCCCTTTAATTGCCATAATTAATAAAAATCTAGATGACGAATAATATATATCGTTAGAAGATATCTAGTTTACTTCGGCATTTTCTGAAAATGGTGATATTAGTTCAACTAAAGAAATGCTTAAGTATATTTAAATTACCTTTTTATTTTTTCCATAAATTATCTTTGTTCTTTACTTAAAACAATAATAAAATGCATTGAAATATTCCCTTTTTATACAATATTGAAAATTTGAAGTATAAGATGACAAGATTCTTCAAATGGACATAATAGAGACGAGGAACATGGACTTCATTCTCGTCTCTATTTTCTCCATTTAAACAACATGTGTCAAATTATATTTAAAACTTTCATAACTAAATCACTTTCTGTAGTTTTTATATTTTGAGAACTTCACAGAAATGTCTTCACTATCTAAAAAAATGTATCGTGTATTGAAAATATAAGAAAACTTACAGCCAGTGCAGCTGTAAACAAAACCTGACCCTCTCTTTTATAAACTACAAGATTTTTGCTTCCATACAATCGATGCGGACCACCTGTACATCATCTGGAAAAGCCGTTTCCTCATCAACTCATCATGGGCCTGCTCATTGCCTCATGCGGACATTTCATTTTCCACAAAACGCAGTAACACAATCGATTCGCCTCGAAAGAAAAGCATTTACAGAGCATTTGCAGACAACCCCGCAGCAGGTAAACCCCCGCCTGCTGCTGCTGCACCCCCTTTCCGAATCAATGGAAGGAAACGGCGAAATAATTCGAGTGAAAGCGAAATCGAGAGGGCCCCGATGAGGACTCCCACATCCGATTCGGACGTTGTTCCCTCCTGTTTACCCAGTGATACCCTTTAGTTAGCCATCTCCTTCGTTTCGAAGGCAGGGAGGACTTGTAATGAGTTGAAGATGGGGTTTCGCCTCAATTCGTATGATAATGGGAGTCTGTTACGAAGTTAAGGGTTGTTTTTTATTCCCAGGGAAGGTTACTATATTCGCTTAACGTGCCTGGCATGCAGCTGCTGATTCTTTCCCACATAAAAGGAAACGGATAGCATTAGTGGTCTTTGTTCACAACGGAGGATTCTTGGCCTTTTCATTCATTTTAGCTGGCATTATCCTGAGAAATAAATACCGGAATATTCCTTGCATAGGGAAATTTCATGGAACCGTTTTATTGATCATGGTCTACGAAAAAAATCAATTATTTGTGTGAGTTAGGATGCAGGTATCATCAAAAACCAAATTCTAAAGCAAGCAACTCTAGAACATGAATCGTCAAAGTATAACTCGAGAGACAGACGGCGTTTTATGTGCGTGCATGTTCATTTACTTACCCACAGAGACAAATGGGGCTTTGAAGAACAAGTGGAAAGAGAAATCATATAAACACATTGATAGAACTTTAAAGCTTATCGACATAATGGCGATTTGATTTGTTACATTTTCGAAGAAATTTTATTTGTTGCTAATGGTCAGTCAGTCTCGCATTATATTTAATAAAATATCGCCAACTATTTTGAGAAGGTTCATGAATTCTGAACCGCGGTCAGATGTGCGGGAGGACATTTGGCCACTATGTATAATTTAACTGATAACAGGCCCCATACAAGGCAGATCTTCAGTGGAATCGGGTTTCGAACCTGGAACTCTCTGCCCTCGAAAAGCCGACGCCTTAGCACTAGGCCCAGAAGTTCGTCAGGAAGCACATTCTTTCAATAGACAAATATACATATATAAAAACACTTTCTACTCAAACACAGACTTCTGGCCTCTTATAGCAAAATGCAGGTTTTCAGTTCGTATTATGAGTATCTCCGAGTGTCTATTTTATGTCAGTATTCGTTTTCTAACATCAATTGAATGTAAATTTAGAAGCGTTGCTAATGAAGTCATCTTCGAATCGTACTTCAACTTGAAATTAGTAGTTAGAAATCCGGAAGGTTATATGGATTTTCTTTGAAAGGGAGCATCACCGATTTCTCTGTTTAAAACAGTGATAGTAGTTTTTGTGTAATTTTTTTTATTTAAATAAAGATATAATTAATATTGTTACTTGATTTAATATTATTTTAAATATTTCTTATTTACAAAAATATATTTATGTCTTTCAAATAATTTTTTTAACTCTTATGCGGTACACGTTTGAATTTCTTATCTCGAAAATTTGGCAACCCTAAACATTGCATTGCTATTTGTTTGAAAAGTTTTGTGAAAAACTCTTTTCTTTTTCACAAATCAGGACAAAAAAAAAACTGAATCGGAAATTGATCAGCTAAAAATTTGTCAGCCAAAGATTCGTTCGATTGTAAAATTTTCCATTCTTTCTGGTTTAAAATCATTGAACTGTTCCTTACACAATGCACATTTTTAGTTTTCGTTGCTTATATGAAGATAAGAATTCTGTGAGTAGGTAAACTGATGTCATTTGAACTTCTTTTACGATAGAGGATTCTTTAAGTTTTCATTATGTCTTCTTATATATCTTGAATTGTTTCTGGTGTAGGAAAATTTCGATAGAAGACAATTTCTGATTTTATTTCTGCATATAGAAGCCATCTTCGAATACATACTTATAGTGCAAAATGTATGCCTGGCACTTAATAAATAATATCTATGTAATCAACGAAGAATGAAAGAATAGTAAAGAGAAAACAGCAGTAAAACTTATAAAAAACAATGCAACTTATGACATTCTTTAGATTTTAGTGGTGACATTAAAAATGTATAGCTCTCGTCATGCCATGCCTTTGTTATTAAATGTAAGCAGAAAATGCATAAGGTAAGGCAGGGTTACTCGGTAAAGTAAGTTTCTGCCTCCCCCGGCGGCCTATTTGAATTCTTTTTTTAATTATGGGTAAAGTTTATTTCCAAACAATGTATTGGCATCACTGGTGAGTGTAGTTTTATAATTACAATAAAAAAGATCCGATTAATCTATTTAGGATAATAATGAATATGGCAGCACCAAGTAGCACCTTGACCAATACTCATATGGAGCAGCTGGGTACTAGGGGAACTGGACAACGATCCTTCCTACAACAAAATTCAATATATCATATTAAAAAAACAGCTGAAGGCATTTTTGCTACAACGTTTGGCAGTAAGTTCCTGGTCTATCTGACCAACATTTCACCAGATAGATTGTAAATAGACCTATTGTAAATAAAGTCTTTGACGCAATACCCACTACATATATTGTTAGTGGTTTAAAATGAACTGGAATTTATGATTGGGAAACAAATTTAAGAAATCAAACAAACAGGAGAGCCATCAGTGAAAACATATTCAGACCAGATGTTCTTTTATACCTTGAAAAAGAATTATATCAGATTAATTCATATCGAAACACCCCGGCCTAGCTCGAAGCCTCCCGTTGTATCTGAAAGACCTAATCGCAACACAAAATCAGGCACTGAAGTCGACCTCAAAATAGCCCCCATTACGAGCGCCTCATGCGACCCCGCCCCTTTTACGGGATACGTCCCGTCTTTCGGAGGAGGGTCCTACGAGCCACACCACCATCAATTACTACACCCACCAGGGAAATGAGACCCCGCTTACTTATCCGGCGGATTCTCATCCACGTACGCATGGTGCCTCCAGTTGGACAATATTAGATTAAATAACTGCCTCAAGCCATTTGAGAGTGTCCGATGCTCTCAGTCAATCGCTGAAGTAGAGGCCACTGTCCTTCTCACTTACAACTCCCATATAAACAAGAATTTTTAACCATGAAATCAGCACTTAACATCGTTAAATAACAAAAGAACATCCCCAGATATTAGAAATAATTTAACACTACTGTTTCTAAATTTAGGAGGTGGGTGGAATGTCCAATTACTCCAACGATATATGGAATTTGATATATATGGTTACATATCCCTTTGTGTCACGGTGTTGCATATCTGCAACAAACCCAAAAGGCACTGTCTTTTCCGCAGTAAGCTCTTCGAGTCGATTTTAATAGTTGTTGCATTACTGCCCCATTGTAGTTAACACAATATGCCTATATATTCCCCAACAGATGGTGATACTGAGGTGGTTTTTAGAAACAAAGTTTCAGTTGACACTTAAACATTTTCACGAGGTTGCTTCTGAAACTTCTGGAGAATTTAATGAAGTAAAAAAGAGTGGACACATCCATTTATGAGAAATGTGGTGAAGGTCTTGGTTCAAACAAAACTATCAACTGTTTTAAACACTGAAATTTTAAATTTTTGATGCCATTTTGCATTATGTTACAAAAATGAAACAAAAACTCTTTTTTGTCAATAAATTTTTATTTTAACGTGATAATTTTTTAAAATTATTTTTTCCATACTTACAATGATATATTCTAACGTCTGAGTCATTTTTTTCAACTCGGAGTTGTTGAGATATGAAGGGATATTTACAACTAATATTTACTCTTCAACCAATTATTTATTTAAAAGAGTTTTATATGCCAGTTTAAAGGTTAATGTCTAATGATCTACTGCCAATTCGATATATCACAACAATATTAAATAGGGAAATTATAGCTTATTATTATTTGGCTGACCATATCATAAGTTATATTTTATTTCAATCCATTTTAGACATAGGCTATATTAGGAACATATAGTGGGGGATATTAGGAATACTGTTTTCAATAGGCAAAATGCCGCAGTCGCAATAAAATTTAGGGGGTGTTTGTTAAACTTATTTGTTAGAATTGTAACTCGGTATGTTTTTGAATAACAGTCCAGGAACAATTTTTAGACAAATTGACCCTGGATTAGTTTTCTGATTAAAATAATGGCTTAAGTGGGCGATATCTGGGACCCCTACCTTAATATTTCATATATTGAAATGTGAATACTAAGACAGAGAATTCAAAAACTTTTAGCTGCTATATCTGAATCTTCATCCAAACTTCTTCTTCTTGATTACGGGACACCTTGCCCCTGGTCCCGGAGACGAGTCCATTGTCAGGATAGTGTTGAGGGCCCGTGAGATGTTCTCGTACTATTTTTTCTTTATATATATACATATATACACTTTCTCGTACATCGATGCTTCCATCCGGAGGGTCACCAAAACGTGCAAGACAGTTTAGATGACGTGGTTTCATGCTGCCGCAGACTTGGTCGGCTCTAATTTCTAACAGAAATTGACAAGCAGAAAAACAGAGAGAAAAAAAAAACAGGACTAAACCTGTGGAACGAGGTTATTAACCTCCTGATAAATAGAATGAAAGAGACCTAAATCTTCCTCTCTGTTTAAAATTGTGGACAGATTGTCTTTATCATAAATTAGTTTTTTTGCATACTTTTCCGTGAATGGGCAATTCACTACGTAGTGTAAAGTATCTCCCACAGCGCCACAAGGGCATTTGATGTTCAAGCTCCTCCCAAACCGTACAAAGTACGCTGGGAATCTACCGTGTCCAGTCAAAAATTGTACAATAAAATGAATAAATTTTTTCGTATGAATTGAAACCGCCGCTATTAGTTTTTCTGTATGCCTGCCGTTTTTTGTTGTGGACGAAGCCCAACGCTCTTGCCAAATCTTCTTTATCCAAACTATGTAAGGTTTAAAATCTCCTGCAAGAAAAAATATTCACAAGTGATTTTATGTACAACTTTTGCCTTCCATCGCCTTTATTCGAAATCATCAGACCACTATCCGTCTGATGGCATTCCGGCTGATGTAATACCAACCCTCAGGCTACGGTGCACTCACTAATATAGAAAAGGGGGAAAAAGCTAGACGGAATGTTTTTTCCGCATAGCCCGAAGCATCTCCTGTTGCTGAGGGGATGAGTAAAGAAAGCTACTATTTATACCAGCAGCATACCGTCTTCTGGAAAATATGTATTTTATTCATGTATGTATCTCAAATAGAAATATGAAATGCAGGATTACTTTCATTTTAAATTTTGGAGATTTTGTTTCTCGAGATGAAAAAAGGAAATGCGGTGAATCCTCAGTTTTTGAAAAACTGCGTTTATGATTTGTTTCGAAAATATTTCGGTAATGTTTCTGGAATTGAAACATGTATAATTTTCAATTTAGAACTTAAACAATAGAATTAAGAATCTGAAGGAAGTTGAGAAGCTGTAGAAATTGGAAAGAGAATTTTGGGGAAAATATCATCTCAAGGATTCGGCATTAGCAAGAAAACTTATATACAGAACTGACTTTATTCCTCTATTAGCAAAAGATAATTTATGGTATTGCACTGTCTACATTATAATTGAATGCACAGTTTTTCTTTTCAACTCTCTCTTGTTATCGACGCAAGGTATTCTAAAAGAACTATAAAAAAATAAAAATATTCGGAATCGAAAAAAATCAAAGAAAAAAATGCTTAAATAAGTGGATTAAGTGCAGAATAACAGCTTTTGGTTAAAAATCTTGAGGTCAAAGTAAAAGTCGGAAAATAGTGAGGCACTGTTAGAAGTATTCTACATAAAACGTGACTTAAACTCCGATCATAATATATATATATATATATATATTTAAAAAGATGTTTAAGAACCATCTTTCTCATAATATGCACTGTGCTTTTACAATATTTTCACATTATTTAGCTAATTTTAAATAACAAAGTTTTGCTAAAACTTGCAATGTTTTTGTTGAGTTTTAGTTTAGTTACACTAAAGTCCCGTTTTGAAGCAACACGAGGGCTATTTTGGGGCGGATACAAGGGTGACGTCTGAGATGGCATCTCTCTTTCCAAACTTCCGTGCCACACCAGCGGGATAGCGTTTGGCCCCCAACATATGATTTACTTTAAACAGGCCCAATACATGGCGTATCCTCAGTGGAATCGGGTTTCGGGCCTGGAACCCTACGGCCCCAAGTCCATAACCTTACCAATAGGCCACCGTGGCCCGCAATATTTCTGTATTTAATTATTAACAAATATACAAGTGTACATAGTTTTATAACAAAGCCGAAGTTATTTCTGTTCTCTTCAGTTTATTGCACACTGTAAACGTTAATATCAATTTTTAAGAAGGTTTGCTTTACATCCGGAATTACTTTTAACGAATAGCGTAAGAAAGAGCTTATTAATATTCCTGGAAAAAGTCTTTCCTCATATTTAACCTCTAAATGATAACATTTTTTTAGTTTTGTAAAGTTTACGATCCTAGACTTTCAGCTTTACATCCAAGATGCATTAAGAAATGCCATCTTTTCTCAGTGAACTTTAGTGTTCCAAGAAAAAGCCGTAGAAGGATCCGAGTACTATTTAAAGCATTCTGGTTCATCTTAATAGCTTTCTAGTTTTCTCAACTTAAGCACTTATTCCAAGAAACATTAAAGAAATGAAGCGATAAAGTTGGGTATTTATCATCACGTTTTAAATTTCCTTTTAGAGCAGCATTTATGCTTGTGCTAAAATTTTTTTAAGTCTTCTAAAATATTTCCACTTTAGGCAACACAAAGCTGGGGCACTTATTCTCAAGAAAGCTTCTTAGGAAAGTAGATTTTTTCCCCGGCTGATTCCACAGCTGATTAAACTACACTTAAAAGTTTGAAAAATTGTAAATCGTCGATGGTAATTAAGAAAAGCTCATGGGATATTTTTTAAATTAGAATTTTATGTTTCTCTCATTTGAGGTACTCCTCTCCGCTTATTAAACGCTGTTTAATGAGATCGTACTGAATTTTTTTTAAACATGAATTTTTTCCCAGCTTCATTCCATCGGCTTAGTAAATAGTATTTTTTGGGCGGCAGAAATTTTCATTTTCAATTTAAAGTTATGCATTTACAAGGAAATTCCCGAGCAAAAATCATCAAGGAACAAAGAATTGGGTTTATCATATCATGTCCGGTGTTAGTTAACATGTGATCAGATTTCCTGGATTAGCCGGGACGATCCCGAATTTCATTGTTTGCCCTGGATATGTCCTGAATTTTAATTAAATGTCCTAGATTGTTCCAAATTTGAAATTCCTTAAATTGACACCCAAATTATTAATTGAATCTTGCTTATAAGTAAATAGCACATATTAACTCTTTAAAGGGTCTATTTTTCTTGTTGTATTATAGTAAAATAGCTTTGGGATTGAGATTCGTTTAAGGAAAGAAATTCATTTAGGGTATTCGATGACATTAATTTTTTGTTAATTATTTTTGCTAATTAATGATTAATTATGAAGTCCAGAAACTTCGTTATGGATTGAGAAAAGAAATTGGAGCATCTAGGTTTTTGTATCATCGAAAAATTCGGCGAGAACTTATACCATTCTTAAAAAATGCATTTCAAATTGATGAAGTTGGTGCTAAATACACTTAACACGGCGTTATAAAGGGTTAAAAGATATTGATTAGATTTTATTTTGCAAATGTTATATAAAAATGGTTAATTTTAAATTCTGAGCTTCTGCTGTGTGTATAAAATAAGAAATTCTGGATTAATTGGGACAATCCATATTTTCAATCACATAGACCAACAAAAATAAACTTTTAAAGATTTTTTTAAAGTTAATAGCTTATTCTTATGACGTATTTGTGTTCAATCCGTATCTGATCTCAGTATTTTTTATCGTCAGGAGCATATCATTGGAATTAAAAGTGAATTACCGTTAAAATATGAAAAAAAACTCATATTAAAGTATAAACATGCAAATACATCTTTATTGCATAAGCGCTATGTGCTCATCATTGCTTTATATTTCCTTTCATTTTTCTCCTTAAAGCTCCTGATACAGCTTCTCACTGTGAATCGCTTACTGAACTTTTTGGTGAAGTGACCAACAATAACCTCCATCATAGTGCTATCCCAGCGGTCCTGATACCGCCTTTCCATCACTTTGATACCTTGATGGAACCGCTCATCCTATTTCTCAATGACGTGATCCAAATTGTCTCGAAAAAATCAACGGTTCAAAAGTGAATCTTCAGGCTCATGAAATATCAAAACTTATAGACATTTTCTAGCTTATTGGTTACAATAGAAATATAAAGTGGGTTCATTTTATTGCCCAAAAACCTGGTAACAATCTGCTTAAGTGATACCGAACCCTCCCTCTCATTTAAAGACACTTTTGATTAAAAGTTGAAATCGATCATCATTTTTCGGAATTCAGGCCCAAGGAAAACGCTTTCTTTCAATTTTGCTACTGATAGATGAAGAAACTTCTCACGAAGATACTTGAAACACTGCCTACCTTTGGAGAATACTTTTATGAACTTCTTCATTGGTTCTAATTAAGCAGACTAAATACCACAAAATTAAGGCAAATTTATTGATTTTTCTTCGCTGTCCTGTGTTAATTGTCCAGGATTGAAAAATGTCCTGAATTTCAATTAAATATCCCTGATTATTCCGTTTCTTTGCTTAACAATATATCATCCATATTTTTAAAAAAAGAATAACTAGATCTTCTGATGAGTTCTGCTACGCAACTTTGCTATAAAAAATATGATTACCTTAATAAAATCCATGTATATGAATCAAACTGATAAAAAATAGTAAAAGCATTCTAATAACATATAATCAATGTTTTTTCATCTTTTCCGGGTGTTTAAAAATTTTAAATAATGAACTATTTCATTGTGTCTGAATTTTTATGCTATTCTATTTTGTTATATACAAATTTATTAGATTTTATTTCAGTATGCTCCAAAACTTTCATAAACTCGAATACCGTGTTTAAGCTCAGAAAATTTGGCCACTTTTGTTAAGCTGACTCCTCAAATTAAAACATATGAGCTCTCTAAAAGGGCTGGTGGGCAATGATTCAACTATTCTATAGCAAAATAATTATAGATGAAAGAATTGATTTAAGATGCTGATATATATCCAATGTAGTCATCTCTAATTTGAAACCATTGTAACTTTGTAAATATTTGCGAGGGAAATAATCTGTGAAGATTATTAGAAAGCTTGAAGGAATTAATTTGCTCAATTTTAAATTCTTAACTTAGACATTACTAATTTTCCAGAGTCACTGTTCACCCATATTTCTTCTAGAAGAAAAAATATTTCGTGTTCTTTGGTTATCTTCTATCGTTCTTCTCCAAAGTAGATATCCAAAGTAATCATCTCTAATTTGAAACCTTTGTAACTTTGTAA
>BGPR01001248.1:244028-255539 GCA_013235015.1 Araneus ventricosus | reverse complement strand
CAATTTTAAATTGTTAACTTAAAAATTACTAATTTCTCAGAGTCACTCTTCTAGAAGAAAAAATAATTCGTGTTCTTTGGTTATGTTCTCTCGTTCTTTTTTATTTATTTGGATATGGAAGCGCTATGCGTTATTTCTAATTTTGTACGGGTTTCTAAACCTTCTTTAGGCAGCAGCAATAGCTTTTAGTTCAGAAAGAAGAGAATTTACTTTCTAAAGCCATGGAGCAGCAGTAAATAAGAAAAATAACTAATTTTTAAATTAAATTTTTGAAATTATAATTTATGAAAATCAAAACAAAACTGGATACATTAAACTTTTGAATCAGTTTCCCAAATTTTTTCTAACACTTATATGAATATACAAAATTAAAACTATTTTATATTGCATATGATCTTTCTGAAAAACTGTATTTATAATCAGGAATTTAGGATAAAAATCACAGTGAAGAATATTTATTTGAATTTAAACTTATAATTATAAATTTTGAATGATATGTTTATAAGCTATCAATAATATGATCTCAGCTGAACTTTAAAAATTGGCAAAATATTACTGTTTGAAACAAATGTATGCAGATTAACTCGGTCCTTTTTTAAACTGCAACTCTACTTTTAAAATAAATTGCACTTTAATATTGAAAAAACACATTTATTTTGCAAAATACCATACCTTTTAAGAAAAGGATTATGAACAAGGCTTTGCTATACAAAATATTATGATACACCATAAAATAATGTTAGATCTAAGTTAGATAATAATATAACTAGTAATTTGACCTGTCCTTACGGACATACAAATATCGAGCCACTGACAGTTCTGAAGAACGCCAGCAAATTCTAGTACAAAATTTCTTCAGAAAGTACACTGCTTCATAGGAAAAAAATGTTAAAGTAACCAACACAATTTCAAATTCCTGTACGCAATTTCAAACTTCACTCTTCTAACATAAATTAAAATACAATCATAAGTAAAATAAAGAAAAAAAAAGAAAACTTAAATATATATATATATATATATGCAGGAAACTACAAATTAAAACCTAAACATGCAACACGCTGCATCACGAAAAAAGGCTAAATCAACCTATACACAATTTCTTATCATAGTTTCAAATTTTCCTATATATAATTTCAAACTGGCCAAAACACAATTTCTTGAATAATAACTAAATAACATCAAAATAAAAAAATAATGAAAATAAGAAGAAGAAGAAGAAAAAAATGAAAAGAATATAGGAAGCCACAAATTAAAATGGTACCAAACAACAAAAAATAAACAAACAACACAGTTGCGGCTAGTAAACAAATGCGAGAATTTCAAAAAATAGTTAAAACATAGAAAAATGACACATTTATACAAGACATTTAAAAAATATATATAAAAATAAAAAATATATAAATGGGGGATTCCCAGATGAAGAGTTTTAAAAAGTCTCAATCATTTTCTAAGAATATTTTATAACTCTACGGTTTTGAAAAATAATCTCGTATAATTTTTCTCAAATGAAAGTACTCTACAAATTCAAATAACACACAGTCATAATTAAAACTGAATAATGAAAAAATATTTGCAAAGACACGAATTATTTTCTTCAAAGAGAGAGACAACACTCTCTAAAAAATACGCTGAACGGAATCTAACACAGAGCTTAAACCATTTTATGAACGCACAGAGCTTTCCTTAAAGAAAGTTCGTGCCTGAAAAGAAGGGATTAGTGTAGACTAAGCTCTTCCAAATCCTCCCTCATTTCGCAGATGGCCCGAGACACCTCTCTGAGAAGATAATTAAATTGTTTTTAGTCACGCAATTCGGTCACCGTGGCCCGATTCAATTAGACACCATTTTATTAACAGCCTTGTACTATCAAAGACGAAGAAAGAAGACAGAATGTACCTAACAAGAACTAGAGAGTAAAATTAAAACACTAAAAGAAGAAAGAACGAAGATGTTTGCATTTATTCTCTCCGTTGTTTGTTCGGATTACGAAGGCAAAGCACAATTATAATTTTGTTTGTTAATACTAAACGGCTGTAAAATTAATTCAATTGATTTAATTTGAATTGTAACTCGTAAAGCACATTTATGGTGATCTTCCAGATAAATATCAGACCCCTGTATGTTTTTTGTTTCGTTGAAGATTAGTAATTCCAATTAAACACTAAGGCATTTGGAAATTCGAAGTTGTTCCGCAAAAGTAAATAGTTCATGGATTTTAATCTAATTTCTATCTTTGAATTTAAGATTCGATTTTTTTCATCTGATACAATTAGGGGCATTTTGTCATATTCCAGTATCTTAAATTTTTATTGTACTTAAAAATACTGTTCACTGTAAATTAACTTCGATTTTATATTACCATTAATGTAGTTTGGAATATTTTACCGTATAGCAATATCACAAAACTTTACTGTGATCAAAAGTACGGTAAACTTCCAACATTTTTGAATTTAAAGTTTAGTGGCCCTCTTTTAGTTTTCTGGTATTAAAAGGATCAAAATGCGTCGGAAAATAGGTTTATATCGTAAGATTTTCCGGTCGTCTGCATTATAATATGTGTTAGTTTAAATTTGGAATATGTTTAATGGTTATAATCTATTCTGTTAAAATTTGCTATTTCATTGTTTATATTATCATTTATTCAGCGACTTCAAGAATGCTAGCTACATTCACAATCAGGATGAAAAAGACAGAATTATTTTATTTGATTATTTCTTAATTTAAATCCTGATGTGCTGAATGCAATGATATAATAATGAAGAGAAGGAAGATACTTCTTAACCAAAAATTTTGTAAAGGTTACAATATTAACCAATCATAAGAAGGAATTATGAACATCTGAGATGTCATAAAGAAATTAGCAGCTATTTATATCAGTTTAAGTAAGATAATTAATAAAATGTAAAGCAAGATCAAAGTTATGTTCGTTTTTTTTTACTTTAACAGATATTTGCCGAAATTAATGTAGGAGAATTCTGCTTCTAATGATTATATTTTATTCAGTACAGAATACATTGCTGAATTTCACATTCTTAATTCTAACATTTTAAAAGCATTCATCATCTAGTTGATTGTTTGGTATCATGTATTATAACGGTAACCGAAGAAACACAAGACAAAAATAATAAAACATGTAGATAAGTAAGATTTTTATGACGCCATATTCGCAATCGCAAGAAGAGTGCCCTTTTCTTGTAACGAGACACCTGATAGAGGAAATTGTGGGTCCGTCTCACGCCCAAGCCTTATCCGGGAATCTAACTCTCGAATACCCAAGTAGCACATAATATTGTCTAATATTATAGAATTTGCAAAAGTAATATTGTACAATATTTTTCCCAATATTGAAACAGTGTCAAACGTAAGACTTTTTCAATATTGTACAATGTGTTTTTCATAATATTGGATAATGTTATATAATGCTGTATAATATTATACCATATTAAATAATATTGTACTATACTGAATAATATTATATAATATTGCATAATATAACAATATACTGAATATTTTAAAAATACACTTTAGAAGCATGTAAAAATATTAATCACTTACTTCTCTCTCTCCTAAGCGCACACCTGATAGAGGAAATTGCGTGTCCATTTCACGCCCAAGCCTTATCCGGGAAATCGAACTCCCGATGAGTGACATTGCCTTACATAAGTTAGATTACCAACTGAACCGCCATCATTCCTTTTAATGCTGATTATAAGGTAAGGCCAACTTTCTGACAGATAAGAAATTCAACAAGTCTTTACCCAAATTTCTCTTAAAGTTTTAATTACAGCATATTAGCATCTTGTTTTGGAGCTACACGAGTCCTATCTTGCGACTGACCTCGTAATTTTGAATGGTAATCAGATTACGAGAACGGCACCTGCGCTTTCACCCTGCTCTCCAACCCATTACACGGCATTAACGAAAGGACTTTTGATTGACGATGGACACACCATGGAACCAGAAGCATGACGGATCTTAGTGGAATCGTGTCTCGCAACCATAAATCTTCGATTCCGAGACATTGCCATCACAATTCACATCTCTCTTAAGAATTTACTATTAAATAAATGTATAACAATGATATTGTTAAATATGAATATTATATGGTTACGGCAAGGAGTGACAGAAGAATTTGAATTGGAGAAAAAGGGGATGGGCTCTATCCTGTGATCGAGCTGGTTTTCCTCCAAGCGAAACACAAATATGGAGAAGTTCTCCCTGAAAGCACTCTACGATGGCAGCCTTCTCCTCTATACAGGGTGTTTAAAAAAATCGTGGCCAATCCTTAAAGGTAGAACAAGCATACAGAAACGAGACAATTTCGCAATGGAACATGGGGAGGTAAATGTAAAAGAGATTCGATACAGGGACTGTCTGTCACTGAATTAAGTGAAAGTAAAGAATACACCAGATGAAATGTACAGCACAGATTGAATGGAATACAGATTTACAATAGCACAGCAATTCAGTTTCAAGTATAACACCATACGAAGCGCATATGACCTCAGGTGGCAAGTCCTTTGAACGCCCACTTTGAATATTCCAAAGGTTTGATACTGTGTCCTACATACCGTTATGGTATCTTTCATACGACTTATAATGTTGTTATGCTGCAGTTGGGTTGTTGTGCTATTGTAAATTTGTATTCCACTCAATCTGTGTTGTATTTCTCATCTGGTGCATCCTTTTCTTCTACTCAATTCTCTGGAAAAGAGCCACCCTGTAGCGAATCCTCTTTGCATTTCCAACCCCAAGCTCTATTGCAAAAATGACATATTTTTGTACTATTGACCTGCTCTTAAAATTCGGCCATGGTTTTTTGAAACACCCTGCATAGGAGCTAAGTGATTCTCTTATCTCAAGTTACTTACTATCTTCGTTCATCGGGTTACTTTGACCAACCGAAGCTGTCACACTTCCCGTTTAGAAAGAGTCCCTGTCTCTTTCATTTAACTAGTTAGGCTAAACCAAGTGAGATTAGTCAAAAATAACAATGACCGGCTTATTTTATGACTGGCATTTCATTCATAGTGTATGGGCTTGGCTCTGAAATGAATATTTATAAATCATGTAAAAAATAAATTAATCGAGAAATCAATTATATCCCAGAATTTTTTATTCACTTTTTAATATTTTGCTTGATATGAAGGATGTATTTCCCATACATTATTCACTTTGGGTGAATTCCATTCAAATGCAAATTTTTTCTAATTACCTCAGTCGGTCGCATGAATAACAACTTAAAAATTCTTGTTTCATTTCAATCCCTTCAAGGTACACTTTCATGTATTACCGTTAAAATAATAAATCACGATAATAAAGAATTGAAATTAAGTATTTTAAAACAAAAATATTTTCCTTTTCCATCAAATCTTCAGAGATCAAACAAGAAGCGGTGCAACAAAAAAGTACGAAAGTTTCGATGTATTTACATTTAAAAGCGAATTCGGGCTGGAAGCAACGAAGAACTCTTTTATTATTCAAGAAAGTAACGAAATCGTTTTATAAATTTCATCTCCACTTTCACCTTTCAAATGCAAAATACCTCAAGCAAAATAATCTGACTTTTCAGTAACCCTTTTTGGCAACGGAATCATCATAACCATCAAGTATTCGGAAAGTTATGAAAAAATGATAAAAGGCATAACAGAACACGCAGTGAAAGATGGTTATTAGGGTTAAAAAATACTAAAACAAGATACCGGGATTCAATTTCAGGGGAGCAAACACTGAGTTTTAATGATGTGTACTTACTACCGCCTTTGAAGACGATTTTTTTCTACCTTCTCGTATTTTGTTCGCTGATTCGAATACACTTTTTTTTCTTCCTTTCCCGCATTTTCCATCCAGTCGATAGTGATTATAGGGGAGGCATAATGATTTGATATAGAAATTCGTTGGAGCGTACTTTTCCTACGAAAATGTTCTTTGAGAGCTCTTTCTCGTTTGGGAAAGGGATTTGTCCTGTCAATTACGAGCTGAAGTGAAGTAAAGATTGGCATCTGGTGGCTGCAGCGAGCGGACGATTGTGCGGTTGAGTTGATAAATTAAATATATTTTCTTCGGTTGAAAGGAACTTCTTTGAACAAACACAAAACTTTTTCAACCCGGATGAGGAGGAGAAATCGAATGTAAACTATGCTCAAGTTGTGTGCTGAGAACCGAGAAAAGGAATTGCGCTACTCAGTATGAAAGGAACTAAAGGAGAAAAAAATATTTCGTTACCAATTATGGTTATTTTGAATTCGATTCATCTTTTCATTTTGTGTATTTAACAGTGATAAAGTTGAAAGGGTTTAGTCAGTGGGAATAGATATTATTTTTTTTGTTTGCATCAATATTTGCTTTTGGCATGTACGCAAGGATTCGTCGTAAAATATTCAAGCTTCTGTGAATTTTTATAAGGTTTTTATTTGTTTCGTTGAGTAAAAGGGGACATAAACTTTCATCCGACCCGTTTAGGTAAAAAATATGTATTAAAATAACATCAATTGTTATATATACACCTGGCTCTTATTTTATTTAATTAAAATATACATAAATGGGTAATAGTTATGATTACTCTGAAAAAAGCAAAATAAACCATTTGTTGAATATTATGATAACCATTACAATTTAATATCAAAAGGAGTTAAATTTTATAGTTGGCGTCAACTATAGGCGTATAGTTACTGTCAAAATATCGTTAGTTGAATATAACTAAGCACTCGAAAAAACATCATATGTTATTTTACTTATTGTTTTCTTGCGGGTTATTTATGATATTCGTTTTTGCGATAATTCGTTTAATTATGATTTTCCTCCAATTATGATTATTTGAATTCGCTCACCTTTTCATTTTCTGCATTTAAACGTGATGAAGTTGAAAGATCGCGAGACAAAGCAATGTTAATCAGCAAATGATAACTGCACCAAATTTAACGTAGTTTCCACATTTGATATCTAAAGCTTGCAGAGAGAGAAAATAAATAAACTGCTCCGCCAAAGACAAATGAAATATTAGTAAAACCAGCGGGAGTGGTCTCCCCTAAACTTTCTCGTATACGTATTAACACGGATAGGGGGGAAATACGCCAATAACACGCGCCATTCCCTAACAAAGGTGAGGAAAACGCGAGAAGCGATAGCGTCCCTCTTTTTGCTTCGCAGAATGGTGATGAAACCGAATATGCAATTTGAACAACTTTTTTCCATACGATTCAAACCGAAATTGGAAACAGATCTACAATTAAGGTTAGAAGACGACATACCAAATTTCATTTATCAAAGTCATTCCGTTTAGGAGTTATCGTGTTCACAGGCATGCGATTATAGAGATCGACAGACAGTCAACCTTTTGACGGATTTAGTCCAAAATGTGATACGGACCTACATTCTTGATGATAATGTGCCAAATTTTATTTATCTAGCTATTTAAGGTTTTCAGTTATCGTGTTCACATGAACACGGAGAGACAGCCAGACAGACTCCCTGTACACGGATTTCGTCCAGAAAGAAGAGTATCAATTTTGTGTAATGACTATTTACCAAATTTCATCCTTCTAGCTCAAACCGTTTTTCAGTTATCGTGTTCACAGACAAACACAATTCCAAAAAAATCCACGCAGGCAAGCCAGAAGGCAAAGTTGGATTACTTTAGTCAGATATGAAGAAAATAACATTTCGCGCTCTATTTTCATAAGGATTAGAGATGCAAGAATGAAAGAGAGTGGAAGAGACTGCAAATGACGAGAGCTCTCCAAAAAAGGGTAAAAGGCATAGGTTTAAAGGTACTTAAGGTTAAGTGGGAGGGGGGAAAGAAATCACTTTTCAGTTCATAACTTCTAAGCAATTTCAACTATAAAAAACTTTAAATCCAAAAATTGTCCGTTATGATAAGGCGATGATTCGCCTATTTTGAAATTTCTTTCTATTTTCAATTTTAAAGGAATTATTGAGAAATAAATATTTCAAGCCCCTACCATTTCCACCCCTTTGAGCTTCATAGCCAATCTACGAATTCGGTAGAACGTCACTTTCCTTACAACATATCCAGCGCCGGTTAAAATCAAATCAAAATTACTCCAGTTATCGCGTTCACAAAATAACATGAGTTATATACATATATATAGTGGGTTTGGGTTCCAGGGGCCATAATCGGTGAAGATCAACAAAAATTTTCCAGAAATCGTGTCATGAGAACCATTGTAATAGGTAGAGTCCCCATTAGGAATCTACCTAACTGTGTTTTTCGGTGAAATGTGAAGATTCATAAAAATCTCGAGTTCAAATTTTTTGACGATTACAATACTTTCCCTTTGTATACTTCGCATACGAGAAAGCAAAAAGTGTTGTTGCCTTTGTTAGCATTTATCGTCAACACAGCGATACACACATATACTTAACAAAATTGATTACATCCTCTTGAATTACTAGGAACGCAATATCTACTTTAGCATTTCGACAAAAACATTACACTTAAGAACCATAATGAAACGTCAACATTCAGCTGCATCATAATTGTTAGCATTCCTTTCACATTGCTTGCACTGCCATCAACACAAGCGAACGAATTATTGTCATTCTTCCACGTTGGACGTGAGCCAACTGTCGCAGCCCGAGAAATGATGGCCCAATCAACTGGGCATATTTCCCCATATATAAATATTGCTATCTGTTCGTATCTCTGGAAGATTTTCCCATCGCCAAAAAGAAAAACAGAATCTCCGAAAATCATTGAAAGTTATTTCTTCCCCCCTGGTGGACATAAATCCATCGTCAGTGTCCGCTTTCCCAATCGACCAGACTCTGCACCAGCAGCTCTTGTCCAGTCATTTCGTGATTATTATCACATATCAGCGACCTTCTTCTGGCTCTATCTTTTTTCTATCTGGAGAAGGGAGGGATGCAGAAAATGGAAGAGGGAAAAAAGATCTGAAACAAGACAGTCGTAAATAACATCCCATGCCTTCTGGGAAGGAACATCAAATCCATTTCTCGCTTCCATCATTTTTGGGAGATAAAAGAAATCGCTTCGTATTGTGTTTTTCATATTGAATAAAAAATTATTATTCATACTTCACCAATTCAAATTTAATCTTATGATTTGCATATTCTTCATGTCCAAAATTAGAAGTTTGAATGTTATTTTTATTAAAAAAGTGGAGAAATCTAGTATTTAAATATTTTGAAACCAATGGAAATATCCAAAACTAATCTCATTCGTATTAGACTGCATACAACTCTCATAGGACGGGGGGCACCCCAAATACGGGGATGAGACGCTTCTGTATAAGTAAGCTGAAGCCCCGCCCCCTATGTGGGGAGAATAACAATGTTGAATTACCTCCACGCTGATGACAGGTAGCACCTCTGTCTGTCGAGTCGTCGTATGTGCCATTCGGAATGGTGGTTATAATGCGTTGGCTACAGTGCCCGAATTTGCTATTCGTGAGGCCGGGTCATTGAGTTTGCCCCGTATGCCTAGGCTGGTTGGGGGTAGTTCATTTATGGTTATGGTTATAATGCATTCGAGCCGCCGCTGGTGACCGGATTCGAGCCGAGATAATTGGGTGCGAAAAAATTTTAATAAAATCTTTTATGCGTGCTTGGTCTTAATGCTTCCCTCAGAAAAGTTTTCTTAAGTTTCAGATTTTCATAGACACATCACTCGTACTATTTTAGAAGATTTACTCATTTTCTGTTCATTGTGTTATGCATCGACACAATTCTCGCTATATGCAACTCATAAAATTTTTGAGCTTTAATCTGAAACGGAAAATGATCAAATTTCGAGTAATTCAATAACTTCCTTGTAGAATTGAAACTTGTTTGAAAAATATAGAGGGATTATAACTTAAATCATTCATTGTGTAATACCGAATGTATTTCATGATTTTTGTAATATCTTAGAGAATTTTTGTTTGCAGATTCAAAGAAAAATTTAGCGAACAACAATAAGAAAGTAAACCTTCAAATTTGAAGAGCGATGATATATTTTTATACATTCAGTTATAGTTCAGGAAAGAGTTTAGAAGTGTACAAACTAATAAAAATTTTCATCATTGCTTACTTTTGAAATTAAACCTTATCTATAATTATTACAAACTACTCAATATTCAAAAATAGGCCAAATCTTCGTACCTTGGTTATCAACAATGGAAAAAACCACGATAAAATATTTGTACTATTCAGCAACGGATTCCGAGACTACCACTTTTGGAAGATTTTACACCGGAAAGGGGTGAGTCATGAGTCATATGAGCGCATTTCCGGAGTTCTGTGTTAAATCAGGCTCAGTAAAATGTAAACATCATCCTTCCATTCTTCACTTTCCCCCTATTTTTCTGAAAATAACTCCGCCCAGCGCAAGCGCAAAAGCGAGGAGGGTTTCCGAATCTGTTGCTCTACAATAGTAACAATGAAAACGATTTGAATTGCATTACAACAATTTAAAAAAAATTTGTAAAATATATCTAAAATATTACTTTAAAAAAATTAAAGTAAGAATTTTAAGGCAATTAAATTAGTATAATTGGATAGATATTTTTTTGAATTTTAAGATGGTGAAATCGTTTTGTGCTATAATGTTTTCAGAATTTATCGTGGAAAAAGGCCAAAGTTTCCTAATTTTTAGTTAAATAAAATTTATAGAAAGCTCTGAAATGTGGAATTTGTTTCACGAAATATTTGTGCCAAATTTCGTAGCCTTAGGTCCTGCGATCTGACATGCACAGCGCCAACAAGATAGAGATTAATTCTGATAATTAAATGCACATTTGATATGTTCTATCTTCGACACCGCGCAAAATATGAAGGGAATTGGCCGTTAATTTTCACGGTGATATTTGCCCTATGGGACAAATAGTAATGACTATTCCCAGCAGTTTTTTTTTGTTTTCTTACATGTTTTATTTTTGCACGAGAAACAATGCAAAATCTTTCCATGCTAGTAAATATACTTGTTTGGCAAACTGGAAACTGAAATCGAATATCGTGACCTAATTTATCATTTTCAAATTAGAATGGTACTTATCTTAAAGAACTGGTAACCGAAGCCGAATATCGTGACCTAATTTGTCATTTTGAAGTTAGAATTGTGCCAATTGCACATACATATGTTAAAAGGAAACTGACCAACTATCTGAATTAAGTTTAAATTTGAGTTTATATTATTCTTAATTTAGAGGAAATAGGCTAATAGGACATCTGAAGTATTAGAGGGACAAAAAATCTATATATACCGAATAAAAATATTCATATTGTGCATATAATAATACACCTGTCTCCGACTTTCGACATGAGAAAAATGCCCAAAACATTTGAAAGCCGAAGACTTCTTATATAATGGTTTGGCATAACTTATGACGTTATTGATGTACTTGACGATTAATGAATATTTGCTTTGATATTAACCATTTCTCTATTTGTTCTTTGTTTTATTTTCTGATTTCTTGTGATGAATTTACCGTATATTATTTCACACGATTCTATTACGGACTTTGTATTGATTTTACCTGTTCATGGATTTGG
>BGPR01001248.1:182256-236933 GCA_013235015.1 Araneus ventricosus | reverse complement strand
TTATTTGGGTATGCTTAAAATCAGCATTCATAATTTATAATTCATAATCCTAATTTTACACACTAAAACATATTATAGTGTCAGATTATTTAGGTATGCTTAAAATCAGCATTCCTAATTTATAATTCATAAGACTAATTTGACACACTAAAGCATACTATAGTTGTTATATTATTTATATGAGATACATGGATTCTACGCTGATGGCTACATTTTCTATATTTTAATCCTGATCGCTCAGGAACGTTGGCGCGCATGCAAATCCAAAATCTAAAAAATATGCAAATAAATGAATGAAATGAAAAAATTCAGTAACAATGAAATGGCAAATTCTTAAAAATAGCAGAAGGAGAAAAAAATACACAAGTTTCACTATAGCTTTCAGTAATTTCCTTCAGATTGATTCATCCACTTTATTAAAACACAGGACAAGATTTTAATCCACTACAAAGAGTCTAAATTCAAAACTGCATCAGTTAATTGAGAACATTTCGTCTGCATAGCAAAAGTTGGGATTTTAAATTTTAAAAAAAATCAGTTATGTTCAATATTTTTTTAATATCAACCATAAGTAAAATTTTTACAATTCCCACGCATTTAATTAAAATTTGTTACAAATTCAAGGCACCTTATCAATCCAGGATAAACAGCTGAAATTCGAGATTGTCCTGGCAAATCCGGTACGTTTCCTCAGTTTAGACTTAATGCTTATTTTTTATTTCTTATTCTCTCTTTAACAAATATGAACATTTACTAGCAAATACTTTCGATCACTTTCCCTTTGTAATAGGTTCTTGATTGAAGCTGTCTAACCATTATAATGCTAGTAATTTGAATTTTGCAATTTCACTACAAAGAATCTAAATTCAAAATTGCATCGGTTAATTGAGGATATATGGTCCGCATAGCAAAAGTTGGAAATTTAAATTTAAAACAATCAAATATATTGAATAAATTTTAAATATCAGCCATAAGTAAAATTTGGACAATCTCACGCATTTGATTAAAATTCGTTACCAATTCAAGGCACTTTATCATTCCAGGGCAAACAGCTGAAACTCGAGATTGTCCCGGCAAATCCGGGACGTTTGGTCATTTAAGATCTAATTCTTATTCTTTATTTCATATTCTCTCTTTAACAAACTCGCAATACTTTCTATCACTTCCACTTTGTAATAAGCTCTTGATTGAAGCTGTCCAACCATTATAATGCTATTACTCTGAATTCTGCAATTCACGGTTTGTTTAATTCCACTGATCATCGGCGTTACGTGCTTAATTAAACTCTACGTGGTTACAGAAGATCTAATGTCTATCATCCAGTGGTAATGTAAACAAGTGCACTTGGAATAATATCCATTAGTGGAGGGGAAACGCTCCTGCGAATCCACAGGGCAAATTCCTCCTCTAGACGGGGAGGGGGGAGGTTGAAGATTTAAGCTGATGACCACTACCTTCGAGGCATCATTGCCAGTTCGTCACGTATTGTGAATTATTCTGCAGATGAGATTTAAATGGATGCCGCTTTTCTGTTTTGTAAAAATGTTGGCACAGAATTGGTTTTATAGATATGTTATATAATAGAGAATGTCGTAATAAAGTGTAAAACAGTTTCGTTTTGATATAGAACACATTAGAACGCGAAATTTATTGCAGGAAGAAAATGCATGTATTAAATCTTCTTTCGATACCAGTTTATGTTCTTAAATGGAATTAAACGGAAAATTTAAACAATCAATATCAGAAGCCATAATGTTTCTAATAGTACTTATTGCACGTTTAATAATTTAACCGAAAGGCAATACTATTGCCGATAAATTCATTCGATGATAAATGATATATCTTTTTCTTAAGTATTAAAGAACAACTCCAATAAGGAATGAATTATGTGTTTAATTTTCCATTTTTCTATACATATCAATTTATCATTATTTTATATAAAATTCGTGTATATAAGAAATACTCAAAGGAGTATCTTTCAGAGGGAATTTATTTAGAGAATTAGGATTAGAGAACTTCATAAGGGAAAACTTTACATGAATTTGAAATGTTATCTAAGTTTCAACTTTTGCAATAGACTTATACTTAATATAGATCGAGATCATATAAAGAATTTTAAATAAAAATTAAATGGATTTTTATATCCAGGAATACTGAAAAATATCTTATTCAAATAATCACGGCTCTCACTTTTCATACCCCAGTTTGTGAAAATTTTCATACCATAAGAATAAGTAAAAAATTTTAAGTGTAGCACCTAAACGTTTAACGATTGTAAAGAATTGCAAGCATTTTATTCATACCTAAACGGCATTACTATTCAGAAAGGGAATTTCATTACAAATTTACTAAGATTTTTCTATAAAAACATTTTTTCTGAAAAATGAAATAATTTACAACTTATTTAAATAAATTTTATTACATTTCAGCTGTTGATTATTCCTAGTTATTGATGCTTTTTTATGCATTATTGGAATGCAAAGACACAAAAGTATTGAAAAAATATTATTCCGTTCAATTTTTTAAACTGAATATTTGAATGAATAAATTCAGAAGTAATTTCCATTTAAATTTTGCTTTAATGACAAATCATTTGTGTTCTTTTCTTTTTTAAGCATGGCTCTGAAAGCATCATAAAACAATTTTTTAATTTTACTTAAAGTTTTCTCTTTTTATAATTGATAAGTTTTCAGTTTCGGTATGTATATTGATCAATATTCTTTAAATTTAAGCTATTAATCTTAAGATGGTTCGGCGGAGGTTTTAATAAGTAATTCACCAGTGTCACAACTTTCTTATTATTCTGTTCTATAACTTATCCTGTATTCTAAAAAAATAGTGTATGTAGGAAAATAAATATTTAAATAGATTACTTCAGATATTTTAATCAGAAGAAGAATAAAAGCATAAATATTTCAAAATGTGTTATTAGTATTTTTCTATAATAAATAATATATTATTAAATAATATTTTGTATAGTTCAATTAAGTTTCAAAAATAAATTATTTACTATTTCTTGAAAAGGAATAGTAATAGAAATGATAAATGTTAATAAAATATATGATTTTTATTGTTTTAAAACAGATGGGGAGAATCAAATCAGCAGATTTAAATTGGATACTTTAGTAATAATATTTCATCTATTATTGTACATTAACACATGCTGGAAAGATAAATGCCCCATGTTTCAAACAAATGAAAAAATAAAATATAATCAAATTTAAAGTTTTGAAAATTTCATTTAGAAATGGTTATGTTCTCCTCTCGATTATTACGTAATATTTGTCTTTAATTTACATCAAAGTATTTTGTTAATTACGAAACATTAGTGAGAAAAATAATAACAAATAATAATAATAATATTTTTATGATAATGCCCCATTTCGAAGACACACGAGAGCTATTATGGGACAGATCTCGCAATTCCGAACTGTGGTGAAATGTTGAAGATAACATTTGATTGTGTGTGGGCAATCTTTTCTCGAAATGCCTACACTATACCAGAGTGCATACATTTATCCTGCGACAAGAGATTTCTTCGACCTTCTTGTATACTGACATACTTCGGCGTATTTTGCAACTAGCTTCGAAATACAGGGTGGTCATAAATTATTGGACCCATTTCAAAAATCAATATAAAAACCCCTAATAATGTTACAACTATGTTTTTTAATTCAAAGAGTAAATAAAAATGTTTTTTTTTTTATAGTTTGAGTGCGTAACATTACGCCGTTCTAAATTTGCTGTGGCAAGAGATTTCCAAACGCAATGACTAACGATCAGCAGAGCTGATGCGCTTATTACCGGTCATTTAAAAAAAACGTAGTTGTAACAATATTAATTTTTTTATTAATTTTTCAAATGGGTCCAATAATTTATGACCACCCTATACAGTGAGGTTGATTATGAATTTTGGACCTCTTCTCATTGATCTACTGGACTAAATATTTGATATAAAATTTCTAGTAGAAATTCTGTTTATGCAGTTCTTAATGGTCACCGATCAGCAGAAGCCAATACGCGTTTTTCTGTCGTTTTGTAAAAAAAAAACGTAGTTGTAACAATATTATTTTTTATTAATTTTTGAGATGGGTCCAATAATTTATGACCACCCTGTACAGTGAGGAGAATCCATTATGAATTTTGGGCCTCTTCCCATTGATCTACTGGACCAAATATTTGATATAAATCTGTAGTTCTCGTGGAAATTCTATTTATTTCGATTTTTTAGTTTTTTTAACTATCGACTTCACAAGCACACGGATGGACAGACAGAGAAACCTCTTGTGGACTTATTTCGCCAAAAACTGGATAAAAATGTACAATTTTGGTGTGATGACTTCATGCCAAATTTTATTGTCCGACTTGCTGAGGGTTCGCGCAGGCAAATCTAGTCAGCAGTACTATTATTCTCCCTACTTGTTCTCATACAAGCACAATATAATATTCAAGTATATTTTGTACTTTCTATTATAGTGAATAAAAACTCTTATACGTTTAAAAATCTTCCTTTCTACCAAGTGAGTCCAAAATTTGGTACAGATCTGTAATTCGATCGACAAGATTACATTCCAAATCTCATTTATCTAAGTAGATGCATATTTTATTTCTCACGTTCACATACACCAGAATATACAAAAGACAGGGTGTCTCCCTGTCGGATATCATTCAAAATTTGATAGAGAATTAAATTTCCGGTGATAAAAACATTTTCTAAATTTCACCCATTTCGATCTTTGCGTTTTGTAACTATCGTGTTCACATGCATAAGGACGGACAGGCAGACATATTTCCTCCAGAACTCGGCAGAAATCTATAATTTAGGGGTTTAGATCAAATACAAAATTCATCCGTATAGCTCGTTGCGTTTTTGAGCAATCATGTTCACATACAGATAGACAGACCGTCACAATGACTTAATTTCAAAAAAAAAAAATTTTTATTCGGATTCAGGGCTGTTGATTTATAAAAATCCGAAGGTCGAATTCTTTGACCATTACAATACTTTCTTTTCTTACACTTAACATACTAAAAAAAAAATATTCTTAGAGGTACGGATATCCTTTAAATAAATACATATTTATTAATTTTCATACGCTGGAAATTCAAAGAAACCATCCGGAAAAAAATATTCTATTACCTTTCGCGAAAGTTTCACCTACTATGTCATTTCCTGTATCCACAATCTGTTCCTTACAAAATATTCTCCCAAATATGCACATATAAAATACGTCCACATAAGGCACGAAACTGCATTCCATCCGCGAAAAACCAATTACGGAAAAAGGTGCTACTGATTTATGTAACAGTCGGAGCCTTGTAGCAGGTCCCCCGTCATAAGTGGTAATAAGGCCCCGAATAAACTCCATCCATATGTCAGGAATTCCGGGGACGTGCGCAGGATGGCGAAGGCTGTTGATTCACTTTGCGAGCAAAAAAGTTGTGAGCACAATTCGTCTGCCAGTGCAGTATTTAGATCACGAACTTGAAGAAAAATTTTCCGACATCTTGTCATCCTTTTCCGAAAGATGCGGAAGAGATCGGTACGTGACCGTCTTCCTTAAGGATGAGGATCTTAGAGGTTCTAAGCTTTAAGGATCCTCCTGTAGTATAGGAGGGAGGGAGGCTTAATCCAGAAGCTATCGTAACGGAGTTTAGGGTCTAAAGAAAGGCTTTTCCTGAGCTCTAGGTGAATATTATTCTTGAACTGCGTTTAAGGTAAGAGGGACCGTTTGGTTGAGATACGTGATGTTTGTCTATGCGTTCTGGTTCTCGGGAAGAGGTGGTATGTGGGATAAATTCAAATGTATTTATGCTCGTAGTTTTGTAACAACGAAACAATTTATCATGTTCGACATCTTCGATTTCTGAAATATATCCAGGACATTTTATGCCTGTTAACAAATATTCACGAATATGAATTCTTTGTGAGGAGCGAACTGATATTGAATTATTACTTTCAACTATAAGCTTTAATTTTTTTAACTCCAAATTGATTGTAAAGTAAATGTTTTTCCATAATCCGATTAAGAGGAAGATATCACTTTAAGAGAAATATATAAGATATCACTTGTCACAATTGTGTATAAAATATTTTTGTAGTAAATCGGCAATGCTTTAGAAATTACATTATAAAGTCTGCGCACTATAGCAAAATAAAAATTAAAAATATCTTCTTAGCTGATTTTATACCTTATGAAATAAAGGTCTTATTATTGAAAGAAGTGAATGCATGTCAAGTGTTTCGTACTGATTAAATTTGAAATCGATAGCACATCTTGCAAGAGGAAAAGGGACGTGCCGTTTCAGCATATTCTTAAAAAGTGTATAGTTTATCGTACATTGGTGTCCAACTGTTTAGCACAGTTCTTAAAATGCGAAAAATTTGGAGTTATTATGGATACAATGGTTCTCAAACAGTTGCGGAGAAACGTGGGATATACTATCATCGGAACTCACATTTTACAGTGAAGATTCGGTCACGAGAGTATTTAGAAGGGTGACCAGAAAGTGATGAAGATGAAAAGAGAAACCCATTCCTTTTCACAGAAAGTTGATAATGAGTTGAAACTTTCATAAATGGTTATGTTTGACGTATATAATAATTACATGCACTTTCGTAAAACTAGCACAAATGTTCGGGAAGATATAAAGGTTTCTTTAAAAAAATCCCAAAATGATGACGATATTTTCTACAAACTGATATTTTTTAAACTTGAATCTTAGAATAGTTATCATCGAAATACAATTTAAATTATGTATTTTATTTATAAGTATACATGAGCATTCGAGACATTCAACCTTCATAAAATTCAATATTGCTGTTAGAAGATACAAGTTTTAAAAATATCAATTTGTGCAAAACTCCTCATCTCATTTTGTTCCTTTTAGAGAACAAAAGCAATTCAGCTTTTACAATGCCGATATCTTTCTGAATACTGGTGGTATTGAAGTGGAATTTTTATATAAGTTGCCCTATATATCCGGCTATTAAGTTATTATAGAAAAACTACGCTATCTTACGTACATCCCCAGTGAAAAATTATTTATTTCAAATACTCATACTTCCTGTAATATTCAATGTATTTAATTTAAATTTTAATTCTGGTGCTTCTTTTACGTGCTGGCAGGTATTCTGTAAGTTTCTTACAATTTGGTTGAAATCTCTGCACGTTATAAGCAAAAAACATGCGGAAAAATTTGGGATTTTTTTGAAAGAAACCTTTATATTTTTCAAAATATTTGTGTTATTTTTACAAAAAAATGCATGTAAATATTGTGCAGCAAAACAGAATTATTAAACAAAACCAATGATGACATTTTTTAGCTCATTATCAGCTATCTCTGAAACGGGATGAGTCGAAATCCCTTTTTGTCTTCACCACTTTCAGGTCGCCCCCCCAAACGCCCTTGTGACCGTTTCTTCACTGTAAAATATGAGTTCCGACGATAATATGTCCCACGATTGTCCGCAATTGATTGCGAACCGTAATATTCAAATTAACTCCAAATTTGTCGTATTTTAAGAATTGTGATAAACTTTTGGAATTCAGTGTAGATTAAAGGAACTGTTATGTTTGTCGTGTAACTATGAGTTGGACCCATAATGTTAAATATGGTATAGATTTTGCTCCTGGTCCAATAATTTGCTTGGCCCAATTGAAACAAAACGACCCAGTTAAACCATTTTTACTGGCTTGCTTTGCGCAGACATTCAGTACACATTTATCTAAATGCACGCAGATCATAATTAAAACAGAACATCTTTCCTTACTGTTGACAGATAATAATCATATAAATATAGCCAAAAGTAAAAATGAAGGTAATAAAAGCAATCCTAGAGTAATTCGAAGGTAACGAAAAGCAAAAAGCAAGACAAGGAATCCATTCAAGTTCACTTTTTCAAGGGCTAAGAACTATTCGAAATGGATTCAAAAGAATATTTGGGAAATTTTCTGTAAGAAGCAAGCCTTAAGCTAAACAAAGCTTCTCATAGCCCGATCTCCCCAAACACAGATTCCAAGGAGGCTAATACACAAGATCAAACATCAAACGAAAAAGGAAATTACAACACACAAACATCAAAAACGCTAATAAGATAATCTGTAATTCGAAGGTAACAGTTACAGGCATACAGTTGTGTGGTTAACAAAAATTTCAAAAAATAAGATGACTACCTAATTTTATTATGATACAGTTTAGAACAGATAAAAACGACATGGGTTGCCATTTACGATGCCAGGTGAATAAAATAATGAAAATAAAATGTTTTTAAAAACATACATTTATCAGCGTACTAAAAAAATATGCAAATTTTCTGTCCTCTACTCTACTAGGACAACTAAGTGAATTAGAATTTTAAAATATTTTAAAATATATTTTAACTTTTAATGAGTGTTTAGGAATTACTTTTTATGATATTCACTGAACTTTGGCTTTTTCATCGTGTAGCTTTCGGTGCCTCACGTTTATACGTTGTTATTTTGATCACTAAATTTTTGACAAAATTTAGTTTCTACTTTTTAGTAACTAATAAAAGGCTTTTAATATCATTTTTATCTTATTATTTTTAGTAATTAATTTATAATAAACTGTTACAAACATTATGATATCTTGCATTCCTTTTATTCTCAAAATCACAACCAGGTGGCGCCCCTCGTATAAAATCAAAATTTAATTAATATTAACCAGTTACATGATATTTAAGTTCAGTAAGTATTTTTAAAATGTTCTGTCGTTTAGAATGCACAACAGAAAATTTTCAGAACGGTAGCATATATGGAAGTCAGTAAAAAATCGACGGATTAAAATGTAATACCAAGAACTGCATACATGAATGTAATGAAATAATACATGAACACAAATCAAAGCAAAAATGTTTATTAGAAGAACAAACTTTATGAGATTTATATAGACCAATGATTGTTCAAATTTTCCATCGTTTAGATTATTAGACAAAAATATGAGATGTGCATTACCAAAGAAAAAAAATTTATACCCTTCAAAAATGAAATTTCATTGCATCTTCAATAGAATGCATCTGAAACAAAAATATTATAAATATTCCAGTATCTTAACATTTTTAGAATATTTTTTATAATTTTATAAAAAATTACATATTATTAACTTTTATGTAGTTTTATCAGCATGTATTAACGTCTCTCAGAACGTTTCATATTATTTAATACTCTATCAAATTTTTAAAATTCTGTTTCGGTTTTTTGGAATTTGAAGAATTTTACAGCTTCATCGTCTTAAAATTTCAAATAAAACTCTTTTTACTTTTTACTTCTTTCAAAGCGAAAAATATAATTAAAGCCAAAACAAAAAAGTAATCCAAAAGTAACCAATAATAAGGTGACCAACTTTTTTACAATGAAAAGGTGGATACAAATAAATTGAAGAAAAAATATCATAAATTAAAAGAAACATCTGATTCATTGCAACAATAATACAGAAAACGGTATAATATGATAAATGCATAATAAAAGCATTTGCAACATTTTAAATTGTAATTATGCTTAGATGCCTATTAATTATTATTTAAACGGGTACTTTTCTTTTGAATGAATATTTTTTGTCAATGTATCATCTTCTAGAAATATATTGGAAATATCTGAACAAGAAATATCCTTCATATTGAATTTTACGACACTGAGTATCAATGTTCAATCTCGATTTCTCCACATGTCCAAAAATCATTAGCAATTGAAAAAAAACCCTTTGAACTGCTGCATTAGTTCCAGGGCAGCACAACATAAATTGAACAAGAATAAAATAAACGTTCGCATGCATTTCATTTTGGAAATGGTTGAATTTCACACATTTTTTATCAGTTTCAACGCGTTTATTTCCTAATGTATAAATTTTTTAGAATTTAAATATATATTCAGTCTTCTAATTTCAATTATTGAAAAAGAGGACACTTTTCGAGGGAGGACAGAACTAACAAAAGAAGGACTGTCCGCCCTAAAAGAGGACGATTGGTCACCTTACCAATAATAAGAAAGTTAATGCTTCAAAGATGGAAAATACTTCACTGAAAAAGATACGTAGTAATAATCCTTCCGTTCATGTTTAGATGCCCGATTTGCACATTTTTCTTATCCAAAATTAGAAGTCCTTTCCTCGAAAAGTTAAGTAATTAATTATTTATTTTCAAATGTATGGAAACATACAAAAATAAAATCATTGGTCTTACACACTGAAGTGCCAGAGTTATGGGATACCTCCTAATATCGTGTGAAACCTCCTTTTGTCCGGTGAAGTGCAGAATTGGGGATTTTTTAAGAAAACCTTTATATTTTCCCAAATATGTATGCTATTTTTACCAAAATATATGTAAGTATTGCGCACGCAAAAACAAAACCATTAACGGCAGTTGCAAATCTTTATCAGCTTTCTGTGAAAGAGAGTGAACTCAAATAAGTTTTTTCTTCCTCATTTTCTGGCTGGTCCCCTCGTTATAAAATCTTCACTGTAAAATGTTAGTTTCGACGATTATACTTTCCACGGCTTGTTGAGTCAATACTTCGTCGAGTTTCTGCACTTCGTCGGGCTAAAGGAGGTCCCATGCGATATTAAGAGGTATCCCAGGACTTTTTGCACTTCAGTGTATAACATAACCAGCTTTGTAATTAAATGCATCGCGGTACGTTGCGTCTCTGACATCAAATGAAAATCTTAAGTTAATGCTGAAAGTAGTCTACCGTTTCTGTTCACACTAATCTTTTGTTATATGGGACTAGCAGTAATGACAATTTCTGCCAGTCTTCATTGCTTCAATCATTCCCGAATTTTACATTGTTTACTCAAGTAACATTACAAAATCTTTTCGGAAATAAGCTTGCAAAAGTAAGTAAAATTTCGTAACTAAAAAGTTGTCGAGTTTCGTAAATAAACTTGTACTGTAGAAGGACTTTGTTCGAGAAACGAGAAAACAAAATAGAATTCTAATATTTAATTTCAATTGGGAAACTTGGCAAATGCACATACATACGTGAAATGATTTATGGCCGCTATCTAAACTGCGTTTACCCAATTTATCTTTGTTCTTTCTTAATCTGGAAGGAAAAGACAAATCGGACAGTTAAATTTGGAAGAAGGGCGTGTTCTTAAGAAAATAGTGCAAAGGCTGAACTTGAATAATATTACGAAATTTTACTTTGTCTGAAGTAAAACGAAGTCTAGAATTTATAAACATCACTTGCGCATCACAAGTTCCTCAAATTCTATTTTCTGCTTTCCCACAACCTGATTGAGTAAGTAAATATGAGACATCTTGCGCAAGAAAAAAGATCGGAAACAATTAAAGAAAAGTCTACACCTCCACAGACGCATTTTGATGTGAGCGACCTTCAGCTGATAAAAAGGGAGCAGCGCTGTGGCAACACGACAGCATGCATGTGATCGAGGTCAAAAGTTATCGCCAGATTACGCTGTGAACAATGTTTTTCAGCATTTATGATTGTCCTTGCTTCGTTCCTCGGTTGTGGAATCGGATTGAATCACTGCCAGTTTAGAATCGGTAAGATTTATTGCCCTCCATAAATTTATATTTTAGAGTATTCTGTATTAAAGAATTACTAATGGTTTATCACTTAAGTCGCATGGTAACAGCAGTGGCTTTATTGCGTTTTACGAATTAAACATAGAGAGCGCTTATGAACATCAAAACATTTTACCTCGAAATTTTGATGAACTTCGAGGGTTTAGATATCCGCGATTGAGAAAAATTATTTTTGAAATTGTTTTTGTGTGTCTACCTGTGTGTGAACCCGATAACTCAAAAACGCAGTAAGTCTACATGGATGAAGTTTAATATGCGGTCCTTACATCAAATTTACGGATATGTGTACATTAGTATCAAATTTTGGAACATACCTTTCAAGAAGAAAATGGACTTTTACTAAACTAATACACCAGAGTCTACTCTGTGTAATGAAACTACAAAATTGAGCCATATTTACAATGATATCTTAACATGAATGTGTCTATTCACTTTTATGAAAAAACATTTACATTTTTAAAATTTATTTACCCACATGTCGCCACTTCCATCCGAGAAAAATATTACGTGTTATTTTATAAATTGTATTCATCTTAATGCCAGTTGTCACTCAGTCAAATAAAAATATTAAATGCATTCATTTCTGTGCATGTTAAGGGATACTTCATCCCAGGGGATACTTGACATTAATGATTTTCTCAGCTTGTGAGATAATTGGTAATTAGTGTGTTCCATTTCTTTTTTACCTTTGGTCATATGGTCTATTGGAAGGGATTTTCATTCCAATCTGAAAAGCCATCGTAATAGTGTTTAGATAAATATTTTTTGAAGGTCCAAAAGAAAAGTTTAACTTTTTTATTCCTCAGTGGATTGGAACTTTACTATTACAGATATGACGATTAAAATATTTCTGAGTTTTAAGCATACTTCTATCTATAAATTGATATACGACGTTATGCAATATCTTAATTCTAAGTAGTTCAATTTTTATATTATTTAGAAAAAGTCAAGTTAGGAATACTTGACCCTACCAAAAAGCTACTGCAGCTTCGATGTTGTAGCCGACCAAAGCACACAGTGTAGTTAGGATAAATTTTCTGGTGCAATTTGTCGCCAATATGTAGGGTTGCCATACGTCCCGTACATCCGTGACTGTCACTGTATCTGAGTCCCGTATTGTTATTTTTCCAGTTTCTGTCCCGTTTTCAGATGACTCTCAACGAAGTTCCTGAATGGGAAGAAAGAGAACGTACTATTGCATATTTACAACTACGATACATCGATACTGACAACACTGAGATTCTTTTCGAACAGATTGTATATCTAAAAGATTATTTCGAGAAAAATAATACCAACCAACAAAACTGCGAGGCAACTATGCAATTGAATATAGAAGAGAAATGGCTGAAGTTTTTTTGCAGATACAAAGTATATTGATCAGAAGTCATGTCTAATAAAACTATGCGAATACGCATTTGTCATTCCAGCCCACAAAAAAATTATGAAAAAGAAGAAAATGATATAATTAAAAAGTAAGATCGCTTTTAAAATATGGCTGGGCTACAAAGGATAGGCCTTGCATCTTTTTTATCATTCTATTTGTTCATTTTATTAGATTGCTTGATTGATTTTCTTATCAGAGTAAAATAAACTATTACCTACCCACATTTTTCTTAATTTATTTACTTAGCACTTAAACGTCCCGTATCAAAGCTTGGCAATTATGGCAACCCTACTAATATGGCAACTCAAATATAGGGAATAGTTATTTAAAAATTGTGTATAAGTAATTATTAAATGAATAAAATTTCTTTTCAATGTGATAATTTCAACGAATGCAAATAATTATTTTAATAACAATTTTTTTAAAAAAATGACATGTATTTATTCTATTTTTTCCTTGATTGACAAAGAACGAGTTTTGTTATTTATTTATTAGAAAAATAAAAAAAAATTTGTTCGAACTTGTTGTCATCGTATGGTTTTAATTAACGTTTCGCTATTTCTATTGAATTCGTCTTTCTTTGTTGATATGAATTTTCTCCTAAAATATATTTTTATTCTTTTCCTTTTATTTTTGTTTAAATATTAGAATAACCGAGTAAGTCTTATTAAGCTTTTCAATTCCTTGTGTTGTACAACATTTTTTAGATCTTTTTTTCTCATTTTGATGCTATTCTGTTTTTTTTCCCCTAATTTTCAAAACCGACAATTCTTCAACGCTCTAATGATGTTGCTAGGTTCCCTGTACCATTGCTGTAATTTTTATAATTTAATTAAATCAATATTTTAATTGTTTATTAAATTTTGAACTAATTTAATTTAATGACTAGAATAATTTAATTTATGAACTAGATTTTATTAATAACAACTGCTTTTTATATTTTCATATTATTTAAATTTTTACATTAGTTTCAATAATATTTTTTTTTATAATAAAGAGATTTTCAATTCATTAGTGCTAACTTATAGCTGATTTTCGTATACATACAAATTTTGAAAAGAATTCAAGTACTCTTTGCATGTAGGGTCAAGTATCATACCCTCAAGGTCAAGTATACTACTCTTAGGGTCAAGTATCCCTAGATTAGGCGAAGTATCACTAAGCTTAGGGATAATTGACCCTACGCGATTTCATGAAATATATTTATTTTGTGATTAATTGAGATATCAATTTTGTATAAGTATATTCTTAAAAACAAATCTTTTTATGAAGCCAACAATTCAAATATTCAAGGAATATACGACAAGTAAAAGTAGGGTCAAGTATCCCTAGTTTCCCCCATATCGTGGCTAGAGTAAAAAAGAAAAAGAAAAAAAAAACTATTTTTAAGAGAATTTAAGAAATCAGAGGAAAATAGTGCGGCAAAAAAAATCTGCATCACTGAATAGATAAAAATTCTAATGCAACGATGTCAAAAAGTCCGATAAAAATTAAAGTTTGATTATGTTATCACCCGTTAAATCAATATAACGAAATAAAAGAGAAAAATTATATGTGGATTAGATAATTTTGTTTACGTTCAGGGGAGATTTAATTGATACTCATCAAGAGCATTTTATTACATAACATACAGGCAGAATGATTTTTAATCAGACGTTATAAATGGTATCCATTTCTGAAAGTATACAGGAATGTCGAAGGAAGAATAATAACCTCTGTTTTTAATTAAAATCAAACAATATACCTTACAACGTATCTTTTTATAAATATAGGTATATGAATTCAAGAGAAACAAGAAGATAATTTTAAAACTATTTGCATAATTTATATGCTTCAGTTTGGTATTTAATTCTACATACATAATATCAATTATATTCTGTTTTTCTGTAATACTCTAGTGAATTGTAAAATATAATGCTCGCTAATATTTTAAAAGTATATCTTTGTTAGATATTTTTTTGAATTATCAAATTGTCTTCAAGGTTTATTTATTGAATTTGTAGAATTCCAGAATTTAAACTCAAATTGCTAAAGGTTAGGTTAGAATAACGTCCCGTTTTGAAGCAACACGAGGGCTATTTAGGGACGGACCTCGTAGATTTGAGCCGCGGCCTGAGCTGGTACTTCCTTCTCCAAACTTCCGCGCCACACCAACGGGAGGCCACTACGTATGATTTAGCGTGCAACAGGCCCCACACGACGGACCTTTAGTGGAATCGGGTTTCGAACCTGCAACCCTCCGGTCCCGAGGTCGAGACCTTACCACTAGGCCATCGCGACCTCCTCAAATTGCTAAAAGTTCGTAGCCTTTCATGAATTATTTAATAAAGAAAACCGTTTGATAAGGATAAATTTTATATGAAATAAGGTCTTCATATAAAATGTTGTATTAATTATCATTAATAAAACAAAATTATTTGGTAACATAAGGTAGGGTCAAAGCAGATTTTGCTTAAATACATCTGCTCATAATAAGTTCTAAAAAATTCCTTCCAGTCTAACACTCGCATAACAGTTTTCAGAATTTTATCTAAAGCACTGTGTTAAATAAATAGCAAGGTTTGCTTAAGCAAATATTGACAGTTCTGTCAATAAGCATAAAATAATTGGAATATTGGGAGAGTTAAAGATTTCTAAATTTAATCTTTCACAAGTAATTTTTTGTTCGAAAAGGAGAGAAAAAAATGACGCTTTTAAAATGTCTTTGGATAGCATGTAAAATTATAGTAAATATTTATTTTTATTAACGTGTCAGTCAAAATTCTGATAACTCAAAAATTAAGATGTTTAAGCTGTAACGAAAGCGTCAAGTGACAATTTTCGAAGATGAATCTCATTTTTTCTGACCAGGTTTTTTTTGTAGTGTTAAACATGCCTATTCGCATGGTTTAAAATTAGGAATTCTTGTATTAAAATTATTAATTTGAGGTGAATATAATTCTAGTTAATTAGATAAATTTTTCTTTGAGGAAAATTCCCATGCTCCTCAAATTTGTATTTTCGTGTATTTAGGGTTACGTGATATTTAATGAACTAAACACATTACGCACTTAGTATCATAATTTTTCAGGATATGAATTATTTCTTTACATTCAGTACTGTCTGAGTAATGCGAGCATATAAAATTTATTACCAAATTTTAAAATGTTTATTACGTAGTTGAGATTAAAACAGTTTACTGGTGATTCTAAAGGAACATTTTAATTGATTTTTTTTCTTCACATGAATATTTCATGAAGAAATATTTTTAACTGTTTATATTTGGTTAAAAATCGTTTCGTGCGAGATGTTAAAAGCCTGATCTCTTGCCCTGAGCACATCTACAAATATATATATATATATATATATATATATATATATATATAATGCCAATTTTTTTAAAAACAATTTCAGTTAAAGTGAAAAATTTTAAAGATAATTTCTCTTGGGAAAACCTTTGCAGTAATAATATAGAATAAATATTATGATGCTAAAATTTCGCACGGTAATGGTTACGTCGCTTAATTTTGCCTGATATATTGCCTTGAATTAAGAATGTCTTGTATTGAAGCTACTCTGCATATACAGGTGTCCCAAAAAGTGGAACAAACGCTAATTTCCTTAAATATTGATCCTAAACATTCACTTCCAGTTACGAAGTTTCATCAAATAAGGTGAGAATTTGTATGAAAATATTTTAGCTTCCATGGGGATTGATAATAAAAATTTTTTAAAAAATCCATTTTTTAAGGGCCCGTAGTGCAAAAATGTCAGTTACAGAAAAGTTTTACTTTCATTTATCTATTCGCATGCAAAGTTGCACGCTTCTATCTGCAACACTTACAGAGATATAAGAAGACAAATGTATTGACTTAAACCACTTTTCCATTCCTGTTTGATCCAGTCTTTCGACGTACATTTAAGGGATAATATACATATTTCAATAAGTTATTAAAAGGGCGGAATCAGGAAATAATAATGTATTTGTTAACTATTCTTAAATCTAAAAAATAGCCAAGTAATACATTAATTGAAGTATTTAAAAAATAGTTCATCTTTATAACTTTCGGAAAATATCAGAAGCAGTGAATGCTCATCTGCTCAGAAAGAAGCGGTGCTATAAAAATATTACTAGAATACAACTAAAATACAATTTTTCATTAGCTTTCTCTTAAATAGCCCCAAACTTATAGTTGTTATTATCCTTATTATATTTTATAAAATCACCGTCATATCTTTTCTAGGTGATAGACTTCTAATAACTGAAAACTAATACCTAGAAAGCAGCCAAATCTCCGTTCAGTCAGCATGAAAATGAATACGAAATCTAAAAACAGCCAATTAAAGAGAAATGGAAGAAAAACAAATCATGACCGCGAAAGGAAACCTTTATTGATATTTCAGAAAAGGAGCATTAGGTGGGCTAGCGCCAAACAGGAACAAGCGAAAATCCAGTTCTGGCTGAGCTCAAAGACAGGGAGGATTGCTATTCGCCTTCCTTCATTATATCACTCATTTCTGTGCAATGAGCGAATTTTGGTACTTTCCAAAATTGGTGTGCAGCCCCATCCTATGTGTTATTACTTTTACATTCATTTTCTTTCTTTTCTCGTTTTTATATTTTTTCGTTGTTAATCGAAATCTAGGAGTGGAGAAGTAATCAAATAAAAATAAAAACGAAAATACGAATTTTTAAATTAGTTTTAGTGAGTTCTGCAACGCTGCAGCCCTAAAGGACGAGTTGCCACTGCTTTTAGGAAAAACTTAATAATACGCATAAACGCTGAGAACAAATAATTTAATATTCTTTCTCGATACTAGGCTATTTTCCTGTTATGCCTCAGCTTTTCATTTTGTCAAGCTGTCTTTCTATTCTCTATCAAGTCGATAGTTTGAACTATCTGCGAATGAAACTGGGTAACAATATGTTTCATTGGCAATTTTTTTCAATGCACCATGATTGGATGATGTGCTATTAGACAAATATTTGCATTTCGCTATTTTTATATGTTGAATAAATTTGCATTTTTGCAATAAATATCTCAATATAAATTTGTGAGAGGCCGTTTAAATTTAAAAATTAATATATCTCTGCAAGTTTTACAGATAGAATCGTGAAACTTAGTTTACATATAGATGAGTCTATGAAGAACATTTTACTCATTAACACTTTTAGTCTATGGGGAACGTATAAAATTTTAATTTTCTTAACTTTTTATTTTCAACTTCTACAGAAGCCAAATTGCTTTCACACAAATTCTTACATTTTTTTATGAAACTTTGTAATTGGAAGTATATGTTTAGGTGCAACATTTAAGGAAATAAATGCTTGTTCCACTTTTTTGGGACACCCTGTATTTCAGCATATACCCGAAGATTTTCAGATTTTGACATCCCTTATAAATCTTAAAGCTTAAAATTTTATCAATGGATTTTCTTTTCAGTTTGATGTCTCAGTTGATTTCATATTAGGTCATAATCATCAATGATTAGCGTGTTGCCTAACAAAATGTGAGGCAAAATATCTTGAAATGACTGGCATTCAATCATGTAGCATAATGAAAGAAACTGCTATTTATACACACTGCTACTTATACTCTAAATCAGCTGCTCGTTAGAAAGTGAGAAGATACCTAATGGGGCGGGATTGTTTCTACGTATAATTAAACCTTTAGTTCGAGTAGCAATTCCAGAATAAATAAATTATAGAAAGAATATTTGTGGTATTTTTTATGTGAAAATACTACTGATTTGGAAAAAGAATATGGCCACCCTTCTAGGAGGACGCCATTTTTTTTTTTACCGAATTGGATCATCATTTTTTCTAGTCCATCTACACTGTAAAAAATATCCCGTAAAATTTACGGTTTTAAACTGGCAGCTGGGTTGGTTGTGCAAAACCGTAAAAGTTACGAAGTAAATCCGTAGGCACAACGGATTTTTACCATACAGGAACAAGTTTTTCCCGTAAAAGTTAGGAAGTAAATCCGTAGTCACAAGGGTTTTTTACCGTATGAAATCAAGTTTTCTCCTTAAAAATTAAGTCATCGAAGTAAGTGACGTCATCGACTGAGTTGAGTTGTTTTTCTCCATCTGTTCGAGTTGAGTTAAAATGTGCTGATGTGTATTATCAATTAGGAATATTAATTAATCAAGGCTTAATTATTATTTTCAATTAATTTAATTAATATAATTTTTAATTGAACTTACTTGGACGATTTCGATGCAAGATGGTGATAAAACTTCTAACTCCTCCGAGTCGGGGATCGAAACCGCGTTCATAGAAATAAAAGGCAGTCGCTCTAACAACTAGACCACCGGAGACTTCATAAAATGAATTAAAAATAATCTATTTGAGTTTTAAAGTCACTATAGGTCTAGTGGCGCCACTTAGTGGTGTAAAAATGAACTATTGCCAGAACACGTGTTTTAAGGTTAGCTTTCATGAGTGACAACAGGTTACTGCAACATGTGTAAACAATAGCGGAGATGGAACCCTATTAAAAACATGAAATGAATGCAATAAAATTACATTTAAGAAAAGGGAAAGTTATCGTACCGAAAGCAGTACCGTATGACGAAAAATAGAATTTGAACTGACGGTTTTAAACCGTTTATGGCTGGAGCGGAAAACGGTGAAAAACCGTTTTGTCAACAAAACAGCTTTAAACCGTCAAATATACGGAAAAAGTCCGGGAAAAAAACGGATATTTTTTACAGTGTACTGTTGGCAATTTTACTTAATTTTTAAGCAGATTGAATCAAATTTCGGAGCAAATATTTTTTTGAATTAGGGAAAAACAGTCTTTGCTGCTAAAAATCCCTAAACCTCGTATCTCTCAGAGATACAACTCAAGATACCACTGATTTGAAGGATATAAAAATCATGCTTTGTCGAAAGAATTTCCTACATTTACCAACTGTAAGTATGGTTGTTCCTATCGTTATGAAACAACAGTGAAGCTGGAATCCGCCTGCAGCAATAGTACAAGAAGTCGTGCTGGCAGCCCAGATAGCAATTTTAGTTTGCAAAAAAATTTCCAACAGACTTGCACTGCAAATCTGCAAGCTTACAGCAAATTTGACACGACAAGAGTGCAAGTGTGAAACAAGTTAACGCAAGCTTCGAAGTCACCATGGGACGAACTTGCTGCAAGCTTGCATTGCAAACTCATTGCAAATTATAGCAAAAACAGAGCACGAACACAACCCAGGACAGAACTCGCGATCTACGGTTCCAAAGCAAACACGCTAACCGTTCGGTCAGTTAAATTCTATGAGGAGGAGATAGATTTCGCTGATACGTCGTTCGATTCGATTCGTATACGATTTATTTTAAACTATTTTCTTGATTTCATTAATTTTTTGAGTTGAGAACATGATTTGAAGTCAAAGAGAGAGCGATTTCCGCTAATAACTACGTTTTGCTAGTAGAATAAATTATGAAATTAGAGTTCAAAAGTAATTACTTTAAAATGGGACAAAATGTATAATTTATTATTTTTCAACAAACATTGACTGTTTTTTCGGTTTAATTTTGTTTATAAATGTTAAAATTTCAACATTAAGAAAACGCGATATAGTTTTCTTTAAAGTAAAAACTTTTAGTAAAAAGATGGAAAATGTTTCAAAAAAATTTTTTTATAAAAAAAGTTAGTTTTTTTACAAATTATCATTGATTTATTGAATTAATAAAAAGAAGGACGGTCTAGGAGATGCTATTAAAAATCGGATGTTTTTTTTATAAACAGAGACAAAGATAATTATCTCTTTGTGCTATCTTTGCATCAAGCTTGTTTTGCAAATTTGCATTGCAAAGGAGGTGGCGCTATTTGTCACGGTGAACTTGCAGCAGACTTGCAATGCAAGGAAGCTGCGCTAGTTGTCACGGCGAATTTGCTACAAGTTCACTTCAAATTTGACGCGTCAAATTTTTTATGACAAGCTAATATCAAGTCAAAATCAAACTTGCTGCAAACTTACGTGCTATCTGGGAGACTACGAAAAACTAAGGCTGATGATTAAGAATCGTTATTCACTCAATGTGGCTATGACAACCAAAGTACAGTAAAATTTCAATTAACCGTCACCGTTCGGAACAAGCTGTGACGGATAACAAAAATCTCTTAATGCATACGGACAGTAGCGTGATTTCGCTGCTGGCTTGGATCAAAAATACATGTGAAAAATACATGTATATTGTATTGAACTTTAAACTAAAAATCAATATAGACTTCAATATAAGAGTAGTAATGTTAAAAATGATCGATTAGATTTTTGTAGACTATGACGGATAACAGAAAGTGGCGGTTAAATGAATGATGGTTAATCGAAGTTTTACTGTAATGCATTAAGGCATTAAGACTTAAGTGCCCATCCCGTTATAAATTGGAAAGAAATTAATATCTAGTATATTCTGTACTTTGGTATGATTGCACAGTACAAGAAAATTTCATCGTTATATATCTGCAACAAAAATAAAATAAAAGGTTTGTATACTGCGTCCGTGTGTCCAATCTTTCAATTTCTTATCAATGTATATTGACCTCTGTGTGATAACACATTTCATACCGAGCATCGAAATCTTTCCGATAACAATAAAGCTTTTAATCAATCGTAAACTGTTCTTTTAAAGTAAACTGTAAGAGGAAAATATGCTTATCCTAGTAAAACTATGTGAACGATAACGATTCGCTGAATGAACAAATAATCGCTGCAAATAAGACGCGATAAATCTTTGAAAACTTCCATCGAGTTATGGTGTCAAGTGAACTTTGTGATGGTATAAACGCGGCTGAAGAGCTAAATTTATAAATAAAACTTTCCGTAGAAAATCTGTTTAAATTCGGAGTAGTTCATTTTCACAATTTGTTGTAACTTAGAAACCAAATGGAACATTCAAGAATTTTGAAATTATTTTTGTTCTTTGCAATACAAACTGGCGAGCATCGAGTGTAAATCCATTTAAAATAATATTCTTCAGAAATATATTTCAGTGACTTTATTAAAAAGGTATTCTCCTTCATTGTAAACTGACATTTCAAAGTTATTTCTCTATCAATCACATTAAGGAGAGTTGGAACCCTAAGTCCGTTAACCCTAACCCTGTTACTTCGATGCACCTTTTCTCAAAATCTGTTTTAGATTCATATTTGAAATTTTTTATACAATTAAAGTACATCTTTCTCATTATACTAAAATGTTTTTTTAATTCAAAAATTTATTTTTTACATATTTTTTTGTGTCAGAACAAAAAATGTGAAATTGGCCATTTCGATGTACCTTTTCTCAAAGTCTCTTATAAATACATGTTTAAAATGTTTTAATAAGTACAGTAAAAGTAAAGAAGTAAAGTACACCTTTCTCATTATACTGAAATGAGCGTTTGGTTAATTTTTAAATTTTTTTATAAATTTAAAAAATATTTAATTAAACTTAGTGAAACTTTACCCTATTTTGACACAAAAAAATTTGCAAAAAATAAATTTTTGAATTTTTTTTCAAAATTCATTTCAGTATAATGAAAAAGATGTACTTTACTTCTATAAAAAATTTCAAACATGAATCTATAACAGATTTTGTGAAAAAGTACATCGAAGTAACAGGGTTAGGGTTAACGGACTTAGGGTTCCAACTCCTATTAATAACAAATATTAGAAAATTGGTCTGATAGATTTTACGTCATTGACGTTTTGGTATTTTGATAATATATTAAAATTTTTTTCAATCTTAAAAATTATACTGTTGTGCTAATAACAAATTATACGAAATTACGGTCATGAGACGTTCTGCTACCAAATAATTGAATTGATACACTATCTGATTTATTCTAACGCATTTTCTGACGAATAAAGAGCTAAAGCAACTTACACCAAGAAGTAACACTTTATAAATAATTTTTTTTGCATAAAAAAATATGGAATTATGTAAGAATCTTTATTGTACACATAGTGTTTAAATCATATATAATGAATGGCGCATGCATTATGTCAAACAATTACAAAAATAAATTCATAAAGTTCTCAACATGTACCATACATATGCAGGGTGGGTAGAAAATAACTGGGGGAATATAATTTAATCGCTGATTGAAGAAAGTATTTTTTTAAAAACTGCGTTTATGTTGTTTTCACATTCGAAGCTGGTGTTTACATAATAAGTGAAAAAATGACAAGAGATAACTAAAGTCACATTATAGGTGTCTAAAATCTACCTGGTGAAAGAAAATTAGTTATAGATGAGAAACATTTATAAGTTTTTAAGCCCCGACATTTTGATAGTATTGACTCTGGCGGCTTCTGCAATATACGATTCATTTGCTTGTTTTGCGTAGTTATACGTCCGAATATGGCAGTACACATGATTATAAGTTAGTGAAACATACCAGTTTATCTTTTTCTCAAATATTTTGTCTGGCTGTGCTTCATTAGTTTGAAAATGTTTTATCGATAAATCAGTTATTGTCATATGGTTACGAGCAAGTTCACTTCGATCAAAGCCAGTGTATTGCAAATTAGTGTTCCTTAAACATCGATAGTGTAGTCGATAGTTTTCCTAGCTATCGACTGAAACTATCCATAGTTTTCTCCCTGGCGATACTATCGATAGGTCTTTTTCAAGTCGATAGTTTAGAAACTGCTGATACTATCGATAGTTCCAGTCGATAGTTTTAAAATTATAGACTGAAAATGTGCCTATCGATAGTATTGCCTGAGAGAAAACTATAGATAGTGTCAATAGTTTTGAGAAAGTCAATTGTTTCAGTCGATAGTTACAAAAACCCGATACTATCGACTTGGCTTCGATAGTATCGATAGTCTATCGATGTTTAAGGAACACTAGTGCAAATAGTGTCTCTTTCTGAGGCACTTTTTTAGTATTCTTCACGAAAATTGTGTTACAGTTTTGAAGCAACCCAGCTAAAAAAAATCTACAGAAAATCTGCAGAATAATTTCTTTTTTTGAAGATTTCTTAAAGATTTCTGCAGATTTTTTGAAGACAGAAAAAAACTGCATTTTTTCTTCAAATTAATCTGCAGAAAATCTGCAGAAAATTTTCTTCTTATATTTTTCTGTAAATATTCTGCAGATTTTTTGAAGACAAAAAATCTACATTTTTTCTTCAAATTAATCTGCAGAAAATTTTCTTCTTATATTTTTCTCTAAATATTCTGCAGATTTTATAAGACAACAAAAAATCTGCATTTTTTCTTCAATTTAATCTGCATAAAATCTGCAAAAAATTTATTTATATTTTTTTCTTTAAATATCCTGTAGATTTTGTAAGACTTTGCATTTTGTCTTTAATTCAATTTGCAGTTATTTAGCATATTTTCACAAAATCATTAAACTCGACCAATATCTGTTGATTTTTTGAAGATTTAACTGCATTTTCATAATATCTGCATTTCTCTAAATACATATTTTGCACCATATTCTCTAATATTGCAGCTCTATTTTCCAATGGATATATAACAAAATTAGAATGTAATTATCATTATTGTTTAATTCTACAGTATACAGGAGTTTCAAAAAATTTCCCAATGGAAAAATGTCTTAGGACTAAATTTTTTAAATATGCCACTGAAAAAATGAATTCTAAATTAATCTTTAAAATAAATATTTGAGGCTTTACCATTTTAAACTTTTACCCCATAATTGAATTAATTTCCAATTAGTTTTCCAACTGTCTTTCTGACTAGCTATTTTCCTCGAAAAAGAAAGGAAAAGTGGAGCTTTCGCCCTTTGGATGGAGAGAAGGCTTCCCAGAAATATAGAAGGTGAAAATGAATTTATTGAAACTAAGAATCTATATTATTGAACAAAAATATTACTAATCTCATCTGTTACACATCTCTACGACTTTTGAAACAAATATTCTGACCTTGGTTGATTTTTACACCACTAGATGGCGCCACGAGAACCATAGTGACGCTATAACTTAAATAGATTAATTTATCCCCACCTCGCGTATGCCGACGTGGCTTTGTGGTTAGGACACCTGCATGCAGCGCGCCTGCTTATAGGATCGCGGGTTCGAATCCCAGACAAGAGCTTGAAGTTTCGTCACATTCCAAATCGTTTAAGTAAGTTTATTCATAAATTAAATTAATAATTAAATCTTGACTGTGGAAAAATCTGCAGGTATTTGGAACATATTTTTTTCTGCAGAAAATCTGAAGGTATTTAACATAGTTTTCTTCAGATATTCTGCATTGTTTTTCTGCAGAAAATCTGAAGGTATTTGGAACATGTTTTCTTCAGATTTTCTGCAGATTTTTTTTAGCTGGGAAAGTCTGTTTATTGAAGCCAAGGACAACATTTTGTCTTTTAACGCTGTTTTACGTCTCCATTGCTACGAGAACATTGATAGAATGATAATCAATAGCTGGAAACATCTACGGTTTTCTTCCTGAAAACTTTACGTATAATAAATCTAATCTGCCATTGAACTGGTCCATCGCATTTAATCGTTCACTAACATTAACATTATTCTATTATGGAATAGCCCAACAAATTAGGGTCCCTAAATGTATACATGTACCATGCATTCCCTGTTTTATATCATTTTAATTAACTCAAATATACTTCACCACGAAACAATAAAATAATCAACAGAATATGAGTACCTAAGTCCAAATAACGAAATTTCTTTATTTGGATTGTAATCTTATGAGTCATCAGTATTTCGATTTCTTTTTCATTTACCAAATATAGCAGATCAGAATTACCATAAATTTTTCTATGTTTCAGCCCCAGTAAACGATGGGTATCCATCGTTGGCTGTTGGGTCCTGTGATTTGCTTAATCTTGGCCGTAGCATCTGCTAGGCCTCCAGAATGCGAAGAACCTCCCTTGTGGTCCGTCGGAAGGCGACAACCTCTGGTGGAAGCTAGAGGCAAGGTCACCGTTCTTGCCTTGCTTCAAGCTTCTTGACGATTCTGCTTGCAGCAGGCTTCTAGGTAAGTCTGCATACTGCAAATCGATTTACACTGATCGTAAAAAATACGGCCTATGTGTCTTTATATTTTTTATATTGTAGAAAGTGTGTAACCAGATTCGAAATACACAGCGTGTTTCAGAATTCTTTGGACAAAATTTAAGGAGTGGTCCTACAACAAACTACAATATACAAATTCTCAGTAACAGCAATTTTTTAGGTGACTATTTGCGACTCACCGCATGTCTCACTTTGAAAATGGTTCAGTGCCAGTTCTCACAATATGAAATTGCCGATCTTATTATTATAATTTAAGGTATCCGACTGTGTTCGGAGACATATTTTCGAAAAATAACTTATATATATTTTTAATATTATTTTACAACTGCATATGTTTTAAAACTAAGAAAATATAGTAAAATTAGGTTTTAAAAATAATATTTTTTTTTAAAAAGTGAGAAATTTGAAGAAAAATGACTAAAATATTTGCCTTACGCTAACAGTCATAGACAAAATCATATTCTAAATATACATAAATCCTTGTAGGATTATATTTTAATGATAGTTATCTGTGTTATGCTCTAAAATATTTCTTATACTTCAAAATAGTTTTGAGATATAGCTGAACATAGTTACTAAACTGGTAATTTTTCATAACAAAATGCTTTTCGTTTATATTTAAGCACTTAAAAATAATACTTAATTTTAAAATTGGCCTTAGTTTTTAGAGGAAAACATCAAGCATAATACAGAAAACAATCTCAGAAAATTTCATATCGATACTTGAATAATTTTTTGAGAAATCATTGTTACGGTCGACAGTTTTCCTCAAAAATATCATTTCTCAGAAAACACATTTAAAGTTTTCATGCAACATAAAATAATGCTTACAGTTCTGTAAGAAAGCAGCTGTAACTCCATTTGTAATTGAGGCAGAGTAAAAAGTGTGACAGTTTTAGGAAGCTCGTTAAACAGGCTACAAAATTAAGTCATAAAATGTTTTTTGATAATTTCATCAAAAACGACGATTTTAAACCAGTCGGATACCTTAAATACTTTGAGCCAATGGTTGGGCGTCAATATAAAACGAGCAATGGTGAAAATATATTGAAGGCCTGTAACTTCAATAGAGCTACTAATTGTTAAATTCAGTGTCAGGTTTTAAGTTTACTGCATCATTAATTGGTATATATTTTTGTATATTATTAATTGATTCAAATTTTATGTCTAGAAATATTTTATTTTGAAATGCAAGAGATATAATTTGTTAAAATATGCTGAGAATGTTACAGTAAATTTATCGTAGCTTTCTGTTTGGAAAGCGAATAAATCAAAATTGTTAGACAATTATTATATAACTTGCAGCTAGTTATTGTACACTGAATACCTTCAATAATTTTCTTAACAAAATTCATTTTAATACTTCCTCGATGAACTTTTACTGTTAAGGATATAGAAGTTCTTACATTATAAATAATAACGAAATTACACTTATTATTACCATTTTTAGCAGAAAGAAATGATAAAATACTGACATGAAGCTTACATTTGCATCTTGATAGCATTAAACGACATCTTTGAATCAGGCCCGGTTCTAAAGACGAATCCGCCATCCCGAAATTTAATTTCAGCCGCCCTCTCACCCTATAAAACCTTCATTCGCTTTCTGAACCAGTGGATTTAATGTAAAAAAAAACTCTTCGTAGGTAGCGGAAACTTAATTCAACCGCTTAAGACTTTTTCCCGAGTTAATTCGTCCTAAATACCATAGGTTACAAAATAAATCGGTCCTTAGGCTGTTAAGCGTATAACGAATTGAGGACAAGTTTTACCCCTTTACAACGAAACATATTCCCTAGCCCAGGGATGGCGAACCAATGGCACGCGACACAATATTTTGGACACGCCACCGATCACAAAGTTCACTATGAAACATATTACGAACGAACGCGAGTTGATCCTACGCTACGGTTTTCAGAATGAATAACATTAAAGACTCGCTTAGAAACCGTTTGACAGATGACTCCAGTTCAGTATGCATTCTGCTAAAAGTAACATCTTACAACCCTAATATAAGTTATTTGTCATCTAATCTGCAACAACAGAAGAAGCAACTAATGTTACTTTAATTTGAATTACGCGTATAACTGAGACATTGCAAAATGTATTTTTTTGTAGTAAATAAAGAGTTTTGAGTTGATAGTATTTAGTATTATAATTTCTCAATAATAACGAAATCAAACGGGTATATTCTGGTACCCCCGGTTGGGGTGGGGGGCGGTCACTTTTTTTGCACGTTAAACGCACAACGGGAAAAGTGACGTCTCCCAACCCATCCGAGGGCACCAGAATAGACCCCAAAATTATTTGACGGCACGTCTATGACCTCATTAAACATTTTTGAGAAAAAATGGCACGTTGATACATAAAGATTCGCCACCCCTGCCCTAGCCATTAAATGAGAAATATCTGATACCCCGAACCGTGACACCATGCCCAATAGCGCCTCTGCACTGAGTATTTGAATGAACATGGAATAAAGAAAAGCATATATGTATGTCATGAAATGCAACGAATATGCATTCCAAATTTATGACAGACTGTCATGATATACGAAAGAAAATCAGTTAGCCAACGTCCACATGAAAATGTTTTTTATATAAATTTAACATTACATATTTATACTTTAATTTTTTAATAGTTTCAAATTGTTTGCTCTATCTTTCATGATATAAAAATGTCTTTATAAAAATCAACGCGCTGTTAATTTAAAAAGCCTTCGTGGGTCTGTGTGACCCGCGGATCATAGGTTCGCCTCCACTACCCTAGGAGAATGTAGCAGTTTACTAGCGACATTAATATTTGTAAGGATATCATTCCATATCAAAATTGAACAAATAAGCATAAAAGTGCACACTTTTCCCCGATAGCGAATTTCAGGCAATTTAGTTTTCATGCCTTTGAAATCATTTTATTAGCATATTCATACCTTTTATCACCCCCTTTTAGCGCAATTTTAGAGGTCTTAATGGTGTTGCGTTTTTGCGGAATATCAATAACAAAGACAATAGAAATAAACACCGAACTCTACAAAAACATTTAACTGATGTGCTGCGTAATTCGAGATCCAGTTTGAGCCAGTTTTACTTTCAAGCAAGTTGCCGTAAATGAGCTCCACGCTGAGCTTGTGTTTATTGAGGGCAGCCGCCCTCTGAGTCGACCGCCTTCATGCATACATGCTTTGCACGCCCGGCAGAACCGGGCCTGCTTTGAATAAATAATAGTTTCGACATCTGAATATTTACCTCCTTTCCCTGTACCCGACCATCCTTGTAGACTCTAAACCCATTGAGTGAGTCGGTGGACGTGGGCCATGGCCATGGTCCTTTCCCTGTTGAAACAAGACCACACCTGTTAACACACAAGGCCACCACTATTTATTTTCATCTCTGAACAACACTGATCTGTATCTGATTATTTTCCTGCTTTCCCTGTACCCGTCCATCCTTGTAGATTCTAAACCCAATGGGTGAGTCGGTGGACGTGGGTCATGGTCATGGTCCTTTCCCTGTTGAAACAAGACCACACCTGTTAACACACAAGGGCACCACTATTTATTTTCATCTCTGAACAACAATGATCTGTATCTGATTATTTTCCTCCTTTCCCTGTACCCGTCCATCCTTGTAGACTCTAAACCCAATGAGTGAGTCGGTGGACGTGGGTCATGGTCATGGTCCTTTCCCTGTTGAAACAAGACCACACCTGTTAACACTCAAGGGCACCACTATTTATTTTCCTATCTGAACAACAATCATCTGTATCTGATTATTTACATCAGAGGTTCCCAACCTGTGTTACACGTACCCTTGGGGGTACAGGAAGAACCATTTGTGGGTACACAAAATCAAAGTTGTTAATGGCAGAAACAAGAAAAAAAAAGGATTAAAAAGTTAGAGAATTTTGCTTCTCCAAGTGAATACTTGCTATTTAATAACTATACTACTAAAAAGTTTATTACTAGGAAGTGTAATTTCTAGCTATCCTTATAAGTTAAAACGGAATAATTATAATACTGGTTTCATTTGTTTTGACGTTGAACTGATACTATTATAAAAAGGGAATAAAATGTAAAACCAAAAATAAGCTCTGCAAATGTTATAAATTCGAGTAATTTCACTTTTCAGCTAACCTTAACATTATTGATAAAGACTTCATTACGTAGACTGATGGTTGCTGTTGTGGTTGTGGTGGTGGTGGTGGGTGAGTTGGATACTATAGTAGGAGGTACGCGAAAACAAAAAGAATAATCAAGGGGTACGCGAGGGAAAAAATATTGGGAACCCTGATTTACATGTATGTTTCTATTTTGTTTACTTTTAAATTAAAGAATACGAAGTAAAAGAGAAGTATTTTCTTCGAACGAATATTAAAAGAAAGATATAATAGCCCAGATCTGTCTCTCGGTACTGCTATGTCATCACCAACAATGAAACTCGCGCCATAGCACAGCAAGATGTTAAACAGCCTTGTTTCATTGTTAGAATCACCTAAATATCAGTAATTTTAAATTTAAAAAGTATAGTGAAATAAAATTTGCTATCGATTGATAAAAAATTTATCTCGCTATGATCAATAGTTCCCGAAAAATTTTAAATTATATTAATCATATATTTCAAATTAATTTCCGTTTCTTTAATAGAAAGTAGTAAATTACGTCAGTGGTATATGATGCGCGTGATATAGTTTGGACGCCATGATACATCTCATTATTTATTGCAATCGTGGTGATATAATTTGATAATATTTTTTGGCAACGTTTGTCAAGCAGAGAAGTGCTTTGTTTTGATTAGAATTTCGAAAAAGAATTCCTTTGAAATTTTAACTTTTGACTTACGTTTGACAAGCTCAGAATTTCAGGGTTATTGAATTATAATAAAATTGTTAAAGAACGAAAAATACCTCACATGAATGTTGTTTACCAAGAGGCTTTTTGAATAAAGAAATATGTAAATAGTACGTAAATAAAAATATTTTCTGTCATAAAACATATGTTTATTTGATTTGTTTTCAATCAATGTTAAACATTTCTCTCGCATATATATCTATTTAAAGACGTCAAATTTGTCGGAAAATCTCTCGAATGAAGAGGCAATTTGCACCCGTCATACCATGACGGGTGATTTTAAAGTATTAAAAGAAAGATTTAAAGAAATGCAGACATCGAAAACTGTTTAGTAGAGATGAAAAATGAAAAAAAAAGAACAATAAAAGAACCAATTTCTGATTTTCCATATGAATGAATTTCCATATGAAATTTACAAATATTTCATGTCTGTATAGTTCGGTCAATTCATTTTCGGCAATGATGGTGAGAAGAAACAGAACCAATCTTATCGTAAATTTATTATATAATTTTATTTAAATAATATTTTTATTCTGATGTTGATTATAAAAAATAAGGGCAAACGATAAATAATTGAACAACACATTTCTGTTGTCATATTTTTTTATTAAATATTGATTAGACAATACAGTAAAGCTCTTGTTAACCGAAACCCGAGTTATCCGAAATGCCTCTAAAAACATGTACTGTACAGTGCACATACTATTGAACAATGCAGTGAGTCAATGGCACTGAGGTCCTTCTAATAAAAATTTGGCTGAACATTGCTGCTCGTTGCGAAGGGTCGCAAGAAACAAACAAAAATTACTGAGTATTTTAAATGAGTAATTCATATTCTATAAATTATATATATATTACTAGTACATACTGATGAACCTACTGTAATCCTAAAAATGTAATTTTAACTTTACTAAAGAACATAAGTGTAGCCTACAAAGAGAGTTTTGAATTCGTTTTACACTCAAAACATTTCAGCATTAGTTATTGTAATTAGATACAAAATAGTAACAACTACTCGCGCTCAGGGCTTAACCGAAAAGTCGTTTCCCTCGCTTTAGTTCAGTTAACCGGGGTTGTGTTGTGCATAGATGATTCATAGAAACCCTTTCGAAACAAATGGCTGCAAGTGATGTAAATTCAACTAATATGATATATTTCTCATTTTGAGAATATAGTTTCATACGTCCTTTTAATATAGAGCCTGTTTCAAAATGTCGATAAAATTGTTAATATAAAATGCCTTTCAAGATATTTTTAAACAAAATTAATAGTTTAATTTTTGATACGCTGAATCCAATCATTCAGAATTAAAAATAGAATAAAATTATGAATTTTAACTATGAACGAATTGAAATATGATAATATAAAAAGAAATTACAGTGGTACCTCCGAAAAGCGGACAGTCACGGGACCAAAAGTTTTGTCCGTTTTTAGGAGGTGTCCGCTCTTGGGGAGGACAAAGTTTTTATAAAATGTTTTTTCATTTCTGTTTGATATATGAAACATATATTTTTATCTTGCTTGTTAGAATAATTTTGAAATGTTTGCCAAAATAATTGAAAGTTTTTCAAAAATACCTGTCCACTATCCAGAGGGAATAACATGGATTGTCCTATATAGAAGGACTGGGACTCGTAAAAATGTCCGTTAATTAGAGGTGTCCGCTATTCGGGAGTGTCCGTTATAGGGGGGTACCACTGTATTATAAAAATACTGTAATACGAATCAGAAATGTGTATGGTAATCATGAACAATTTATTTCTTAGTGCAAAATTGTTTCAAGATTTTTCTTATATTGACATTTGATAATCATATAACGCTTATATGTTTCATTCGTTCATCAGAAATCTTTGTTTCATTCCTTTATATTATTTTAATTAATATCCTTCTGTTTTATTTTAGTTTGGAGTCGCTGCTGAAGCATTTCCGTACATATGGTATGAACGATTTAGAATTCATGATAGTGAATTCTAACTTACCCCATTCTCAAGCTGTTTTGCATGAACTAGAAAGCAGAGTTTCTTTCCCTGTATACCAAGATACTGTTGAAAAGAACGTGTGGGGATTGATGGAAGGAGGAAAAGATGATATTTATGTATATGATAGGTAAGACTGAAAGGCGTAAAAATCATTAAAAGTAAATTGTTTAAAGATCTTTGAATATTTAGTTTACATTTATTCTGTAGGTGTTTGAAACAAATTTTTTTAAACAGAAGAAAAGTTTATTTTAAAGTAAGCTTTGATGCAAGTTATTTCTAACATCCCTTGAAAAACAATTACATAAACAATTACTTACAGTGATGCTATTATCTAAGATTCATGGATTATGCAGAAAATTCTGTCACACATTTTTAACTTGGAACAAAATATGTAATATTTGAACACAAATATCGAAATTCATCATCATGCATTTAAATAAAAAGTAAATCTTTTCAGGAAAATGTCGCCGCAAGTATATAATTGAAAAATAAATGATTAAATTGCAGTGGAATATTAAAATTTCGTAATTAAAATATTCTACAGAATGACTTTACCACAAATATATAGTTTGCAATAAATATATAAGTCATTTGGAAATTTCAGCATTACCCAAATCAATTTTGATGTTTGTGTTCAAATATCACCTGTTTTGTTGCAAGTTAAAAATGCGTGACAGAACTTTCTGCATAATCGATGAATCTTAGATATAAGTGCAAGAAAATGTTTCCGGATTTTAAAAAATTAGTATTACTTCTTAGAGCATTTAAAAGTGTAATCTTGTTTCCAATTTTTAAAGCCAATTTTCATTTTTATGTTTTAAGGCCTTTCAATGAAAGGATTAAAGAAGTTTTTATAAATCACTTGTTTTCCTTAAGTGTCGAGTTGATTAAGTCTTTAATTAATATGAAAGTATGAAAGGTAAATAAAATATATTTTATAAAATACTAGCTAATATACCCGGCGTTGCTCGGGAATTTTTTTTAACTCCAAGTACTTATAACGCTTTTAACTTAATAAAAGAGTTTTTTACAGCAGCGTTAATTGTTGATTTTCATTAATCCACTGCCGTGCTCTCTGACCCTCTTCTTTTTCTATCCTTAGTTTAAACCACCTGGCAAGATTATAGTAGCCCCTCGAACTCCATTTTCCTTTCCCCATCATTGCTGAGGCGAGAACATAAGCTCTTTCATATCTTGGATTTTATTGCAGTTATCCGTATTACAATTCTCTTCTCTTTAGTGTTTGTGTCACTGACCCGAAAAAACCCCGCATCGTGTTCTTTCTTTTTCTCCTTAGGTCCTCTCCCTCCGGTTCGGAAGCTGGCGCAATAATCTTGAAGGATTTTACACACTCATTATGATCCTTTAAAAATATGTAAAATTAAATGAAACATCGTGAAAAGAGAATAATTAACATCATTGGATTGTGGTACAAATATATTGAAAGATGTATATGCTACGAAATAAAAGCGAAAATAAAAATTCTGCTTTCTGTTAATATTCAAAGAAAACAATATTTTTATCATAACTTTCACAGTCGTAAAAATACGGGCATGAAGAATTTGATAAAACGATAAATTGGTTTGAGTTTAATTACAATAATAGAAAGCATTGTTACAAATTCTGTATGGAATAAATTTGAAATGTTTTTTAAGTTAAGGAAAAAAAAGGAATGACATTTAAATTGATAACATTAAAAAGCTAATTTTCTAATCTTTAAGATGGCATGTAAATCATCTACGTGCAATATATTTTTCTGACGTTATTGTCGAAAAACTGAGATAAAACGCCGAAAATTGGCTTAATTTTCGTTATTTAATTAAAATATCTTAGGAAGTAATTTTATTAAGTTGAAAAATGTAAAATTAATGCAGGAATAGACTCCAGAATGTCATCTGCAAATTTCATGTTGAAAATATTTACCGTTTAGGAGGAGTTCTTGCGACAGATAGACCGTTAAAACATGTTTTTCCCCTTCCCTTTGTCCTCTTACTATGATAGGAACCTGTCTAAGAAACTTTGAAGGCTTAACCCACACTCATTAGGATCATTTAAAAATTTGTGAAAATTAAGCAAAGCATCGAGGAATAATTCACTAACGTCAATGGATCACTGTGTAACCGCATTAAAAGTTGTAAATGCTACGACAACCGGAAACCGGAAGTTAAAAGTCTCCTTTGTTCTTTATGTCCAAAGAAAACAATATTTCCTTATATTAACGTTAACACTGGCAAAAGCACCAGCTCGAAACAGTAAATTGGCTTTAATTTTTTTCTGTAAGAATAAAAACTATTGTTAGAAGTTACGCTAAATATATATTTTTAGACGTTAATAAGAAAAAGAGAAAAATCTTTACCGCAATGGAATTAATATCATTAAAAAGATAATTTTTTACTCTTTAAGATGGTGAAAAAATAACTCTCGTGCAATAAATATTTCAGAAGTTATTGGCAAAAAATGTCTAAGTATTGTGCTTAGCAGCGGCTAATTTTTGTTATTTAATTAAAATATCTGAAGAATTATTTAATTCTGAAAGGTGAAAATAGCACAGTTGACCTAGAATGTAGTGTGCAAATTTCATGTCACTACCATTCACCGTTTAGAAGTTGTTGTGACAGACACACAGACAGACACATGTATTTTTTGTTTTATGTTATTGATTCGTCACTTTTTTAAAGAAATCCCTCTAAATGATAGAGAAAATCCTTTTTATTTTGATGTTTTTAATCGAATTTAAGTAAAAAGATAATTTTTTTCTAAAATTGGTCTATAATCCATTCCGAGGCAATCATAATATAATCGTTCCAACCCATGGTGATAGCCTAGGATATATAATTGAGGTTACTAATTACCGAAAAAGTCGCTTACACCTTGAACTTAGTTGTCGGATGTCGTTACACTATCCGCAGGCCTTGTAGGTAGTAGCCGACTTCTCTCTTTTAATCTACCACATTTATAACAAAACTTGTTTCTTTTTCGCTATATTGTATTTTAAGGATATAAAGTGACACAATTATGAGTTTTTTAAATGTTAAATCATGGTGATATCGATTAGGGATATTATTGACTTATTTTTCATTTCAGATGTGGTCGCCTGGCTTATTACATCCCGTATCCTTTGAGTATCATGAACTCAGATGAAGCGTTAGTAGTGTCTGCCATTTTAGCCACTTATTACAGAAGTCCGTGTGGCATTACATGCGACAAGAATAACAATTCTTCACTTGAAGATATTTTAAATGCTAAGGAAACAACTGAAGAGGTTCGTAGTTTTTACTCATGTTGTTCAATTCATTGAAATCGTTTTCATGATTACATGAAATTTAAATCTTAAGTATTGACATCTTACTAACAACAAAGAAGAAACATTTGTTATTTTGAAAAGTAATCCTAAGATATAAATAGCTATAAACATTCTGTGTAAAGGAATGAAAGTAGTTTGATTTTTGGAACATTTTCTACAAACTTATGGCGCTTAGAAATATATACGACCTCATTCAGTGATTTTGCGGTCGCTTGCAGCTTCCTGCGTCTTGTTAACTTGGGTTGTCTTCGGATGTAATAACTAAAATTGTGTACAACAATAAGAAATATAGACCAATAATAAAAGAACTTCTATAGTATTATTAGCAATAAATAAGAAAATGACTTGTTTTTCTGTTCTTTAATTGCATCATTTCATTTCCAGGACTTCTTTGCGACGACAAGCACTTATTCAGAAGAACCAGCGTACGGCGTTGAAATTTCTGTTTCTTCGTATCAACCTGAAGAAGATAATTCTACGCTTTCTAATGAAACAAATATTAATGAAAATGGGGAATCTGTGACAAATAACGATGTTCTTAATGAAGTTGATGACTTTGATTACCCTTTTTATAATGACACATCAGATGATTTCGAATATAATGAGTCAAGTAAAGTATTCAAAGATGACTTCTATAACAGCTTACAAAATATATTCTTCAACAACGAGACGCTAAGCATTCAAGTCGAAGACTCAAATTTTACCTCTCCTAGCAGTAATTTTACTGATGAGCTTCCATCAAATAGCACACATGATGATTCAGTTCATTCCAATGACACCCAGAATCATCATCATCCCCACGATCATGAACCAGCAGTATTTGCAAAACCTTCTGTTAAGCCACCCAAACGGAAATCAGACCGTTGTATTGAAGCAGACGTTTCTGTCTGCAAGAACTGGAGCAAGAAAAGGTTAATCAGAGCACACAACTGCTGTTCTGTGAGTGAAGAACTTCGCGACGCTCAAATGTGCAGGAATTTCGGTAAGAAGCGCTGTAAAAAACTACGCACCATCCTTAAATGTTGCATCAAGACTGCATTTATTGAAAACCCCACAACTGTCCCAGCCAATGAATCAGATTCAGTGACAGTTGAAGAAAGCATCACCACAACCACCAAGAGTAATAATATTGAAGACGTTGTACAAGATGTTATTGCTACAACAAATTATGATGTAGTTTGCTGTAAAGACCACCCAGAAGGTAAATTGTGTAGGGTTGTAGAATCACCACCTTGTGGTGAGGGAGAGTACATTTCAGAAAATGTTAACTTGTCTGAGGACACGAATTCTAATCCAACTATGTGACGAAACGCTCCCTGACAACCAGCGAAGCCCTCTCAGGGCTTCGACAAATCAAAGAATACTATCGAAAGAGTCTGATGACAGTAAATATTTCGATAGTATTTTGAGTGATTGGGAATTAAACAGTTTCTTATTCAAAATATTTAAATTTTAGAACCCGTATATTATTTATAAAAAAATACTGCTAAGTATTTATAATATTTTATAAAACAATGCTAATTTTTTAATTTAATAAAATAAAATCTCTGCACTGAAAATAATTAAGTTATATGAAGGAAACACGCGGATGCATTTAAATGATTGTTTTGATTAATATAAATTTTAAATTAATCAGTATTTTTTATAAAATAAAATATACAAATTAATGTTAACTTTTTAGTGATTCAAACTTTTTCTACAAATAAAAACCGTTGAAAAGACAAATCATTTTATTATGTTTTTATCTTTATCTGGATGGTATTCTTCAATTATTTTTTTATCTTAACTATTTCATTAATTTGTAATTCCTTGTAAGAAGCTGTTTCCCAATCGCTATTTCTTTCTGAAATAGCTATAGTTAGGAATATATCATATGAAGACAATGAAAAAAATCCTGGCGGAGTTTCATTGTTTGATGGTTGTTTATTCTAAATATAGCTATGAAAGTTAAATGAAATAAATTATATTTTTATCAACATAATTAAATAAGTACAAAAACGCCGATGTAATGTTTTATATTTTTATGGTGTGATTTTCGTATTGATAGACCAAATTATTGAAATTTAACAAGACTTTCAATAACGTGTCTTGGTTTATTTTAGTAAAAGAAAGATTTCGTTAAAACTGCCTTAGGATGCGAAGAGAACCAAATAGAAACATATTTACTTCGAATTTTTGCACATAAATTTTAAATACACCTTTAATGATGTAATATCTTTGAGTATGAATTGTTTATAAACAACTTTATGCTCTTTTCAACATGTTTTTCTCAAAATTAAACATTTTATTTACTTTTAAGACCGTTGAATTTTTAACTAAACAAAATGTATAGTTAATATTTGTTATTATGTAAGTTATTTGCATTTGTATGAGGTTTGTTATCGGATATGATGAAGCCGAATTAAATAAAGGTGTTTGGCATTGGATGAAATCGATAAAGAGTCTCTGTATAAATGCAAATAACCTGATGATTTAACAATTGTTTTCTGATCAAATTTGTTTTGTGTCTGAAATTCAAATTTTGAATGTTATGTTTAACTTCTAGTGCCGTAAAGTGCAGTGCCAATAAATGCCCTATTTAATATGTATTCATGGAAATTGTTCCAAAGAATGTACTAAGAATTATTGAATTTTTATTTAAATAAAGCGACAGTTTTTCTATTTTTTATTTTGCGTGAAAAATTTCATTTCACAGAAAAATTGTCATTTACTTTTTATCATTTGTACTACAAAAAAAGAAAACTTTCCGAATAATTTATACATTTTTATAAATAGCTTCAGATTTTTATAATTAGAATGAACAATCTGTCTGAAATACATGGAAATCAATATCATTAAAAGGAAGCCAAAAAACTAAGATAAATTCAGAGGGAATCGAATGAAACAAACAAGGGATCCATTCTAGTCCATTTTACCAAGGGCTAAGGACTTTATTCGAAATGGATTCAAAATATTTTGGAAATTTTTCTGTAAGAAGCTTGCGTTACGCCAAAAATATCTTCTCTAAGCCTTAAATTTTCCAACAAAAGACAAAGGAGATCAGTACAACTTAATAATCTGTACATCTGAATTAAATACATAATGTTCGAGTAAAATTTAAAATAGTTTTTATTTTGTTAGTTTATGTGATGGAAGATTGTTTAAAAATGTCCCAGATAAAAGAAATACATACTTTTTTTATTGGTCTTGTTAATTTCACCTCAGTTATTCCATCTCCGGATGCAATACTTTCTTGACTGTCACGTAACTTACTAATAATACAGTGGCTAATTATTAAAAAACATTTTTACATGTTTTCATCCTCTTCGATACGGTATTTCTGTGATGTGCTTTTTCCTTATAATTGGCTGTAAATATTTTACGAACAACAACTGTAGATTTAATTCAGCTAACCAAAGAGTACAATTTACTTTTCTCTTCTGGTGAAACATGGATCAAGAGAAATCCCCAAAATAAGTAATTTTTAAGTTAAATTTCAGAAAATGAAAATTCTAAATACAAAAAAGAAACTAGTTACATCGAGATTAATTATCTGTTTTGTGTTGTCTTTCTATCTCATATAATGAGTTACAGCTATTTTAAATTGCAAATTGGACTTAAAAGTCCATATAAATCTTAAAAGAACAACATTAATAATCATTTTCACATTGACAAAAGACTTCAGATTTCTCAAATCGAAATATTAATTTCTATTATTTTCATTTATAAAAATATTGCATATATTTTGATATTTGCCAGATTATCAAAGGTAACTAATATTAAATGCACAGACAAATTTTTCTGAGATTCAGGTTCTCCAATTTGAAACTAACAATGTATTTAAAAAAATTTCCCCACTTGACTTTTCTACACTTTGATCCATTTACCCATGAACAACGTCACGCAGAAATGTATTTAGCAAGCTGAAATTGTATTGTAATTGTAAAAACTTAGCATTGTATTCTTATGAAACAAGCATCAGCCTTTTCAGATAAATATAAAATCTTTCAGCATTTTTTAACCAAGCTGTTTCTATAGGGCATACATTTTCAAAAACTGCACCTAGTTATGAAAGGTGATTTTGATTGTAGCTGTTGAGTTGACGTTTTCTTAATGTTTTTATATTTTCGTATCCTTGACTTGTCCGTTGTCAAATTTCAATAAAATGTGTTAGGCTTTTAGCATATTTGGATAAGGAAAATCATGAGCTATCATTTATTTTAAGGCATAAAATGTTGAATGTAAGGAAGATCATGTTTTATGTGTAAGAAGCACCATGATGGCCAAGTGTCAAAATCATATTAGAGTTTCATATGCTCGAGACCGGATTCAACCAAAGATCCGACCAAATTGCTGATCACAACTAAATAAACTGTTTCTCAATGTTTTTTTTATTTTCTTATCCTTGACTCGTGGGTTGTCAAATTTCATTAAAATGTGTTAAACGTTTAGCATATTTGGATAAATAAATTCATGAGCTATCGTTTATTTTGAAAGCACAAAATGTTAAATGTAAGGAAAATGATGTCTTCTGTATAAGAAGGGCCACTGTGACCATGTGCCGAGATCGTATTAGAGGTCCATAAGCTCAAAAACGGATTCCACCAAAGATCTGACAAAATTGTTGATCACAATTGAATAAGCTATATCTCAATCTTTTTATATTTCCGTATCCTTGATTTGTCCGTTGTCAATTTTCATTAAAATGTGTTCAGCGATTAGAATATTTGGATAAAGAATATCATGAGCTATCGCTTATTTTGAGAACATAAAATGTTAAATGCAAGGAAAATCACGTTTTCAGAGTAAGAAGGGCCATGGTGGCCAAGTGCCGAAATCAGATTACAGGTTCATGAGCTCGAGACCGGATTCCACCAAAGATCCGACCAATTGCTGGTGCAAACTAAATAAATTGTCTTGATGTTCTTTTAATCATTTGTGATCAGCTTCCTGCCATTTTTACAATGCAGAATTTTGAACGGGGGGGGGGGTTGCCTGCTCAGGTGTAACCATTGTCTTCTGACCATATAAATAACGTTCACATATGAAATTTTGTGCTGTGGGAAATGAAAGGCATTTAAAAACCATGACACAGAATATATGTTATGGTGGAAGACCGAAATCTTACAAATGTCGACAATCACCAAACACATTCGCCGACTGTGATTGTTGACATTCACTCGTGATTATTGACATTCACCCGCGATTGTTGACATTCACCCGTGATTGTCGACATTTGTTAGATTTCGGTCTTCCACCGTAACATACATAAACATATAATATTTTCGTTCCAATCAATACATATTTAAACTATTTTTCAACATGCGACATATATTAATTGAAGATAAAGCTAGGTGAAATTGAAATGATTAACTATGACTTAGATCGCAAATGTCTTAACAACTAGTGAATCGTTTGGAAAGAGTTAATTTGTTTGCGTAAAGAAATCTGAAGTATAGATAAGAAATGTTTTAATAAGGAAGATTTTCCTTTCTTTAAAAAAAAGACTTTCGGATTCAATACCGTGATCTTCAGTAAAGAAAGCTTTCACAGATATGAAATAAGTTGCCTGCTAAACACTGTCATATTTCAGATCTTGTTAATGGCACTTCACCCAACATTTTCATCTATTTCTGAAACTTACCACATCATGCTCCAAAGAACACTCAGCTGCAAACATAACCCAGAAAAGGAGGCTGCGCTTCCCCTTTTTTATTTATGGAAATCATCCTTAAAGTGATGCTCCATTACAAAATAGAAGGGAAACAACACACAATAACTTTTTAAAAACAATCTCCGAATCTTGAGATATGATGGTCTTTTCCATCTGGTTAGTCATTAGAGGCATCTGCTGCAGCGAAATAATGCCAGGGAAGATGCATCCATGCAGAAATAATTGAAACTTTTAAAGGAAGAAGATTGCTGTGAAAAAATAAGAGGAAAGATCTTCTCTTCCAAGTTGTTCCCTGCGAATTATGTTGAAGAATTAAATGACGCTGTCAGAGTGAAGTTTCCCTTTAGCTTTTTCGAAATGATCTCTCTTTGTCTTGCTTCTCGGTGTGTCAGCTTCTTGTTCCTCGAAGTTGGCTGGCACAAAAGATTCTTGCCATTTCTCTTCCGGCTGTTTTCGGTTCTAATAATGTGAAAGGGAGTTCCTAATCTTAAGAAGAGAGATTTCTGTTGAAGCCCATCTTGCCAGATTCTGTTGCAGTGCGTCGTGAAGTACATGAAGTTACTTCTAACATGTGTTTCAGGTTATAATTTGAATGTTAATTAATTTCTCAATAAAACAATACTTTCATAGATGTATGAAGCTCTGTCAATTTGAATCAATATATTTTGAATGTTGATGGTATGATTCTTGGTAGATCCTGCTTTGACTGTCCCATGGAAAGAAGGCAATTAATGCAACATTCTTTGCATGGAATTCCAAAAATTACATTAAAAAGAAACAATGAGACTAATATAACCAAATAGTTTTAAGCTTAAATTTCGTCAAGACATTCAGATGAAAATGCTTATTATACAGTGTTTACAATAAAATGAAAAATGCTTATGACAAATGAAGTTGCTTTTGATGACACTTTTACGTTAACTAGACATAAATAACTTTACACTACAAAATAGTAAGACTTTTCATCAACTTTGTAGCTTAAGGTGTGTGCGTTTAGCACATTTGCAGATATTTCGGTAAATTCTGAGCAAATAGAAATACCCCTTTTGATTAATAAGCAATTGAACACCGAAAATAAAGGTACTTTGTGATAACTAGTGGATTTTTTTCTCTTTCTAGCACGTTTCGTCACTTAATTGTGTTTGAGATCTCATAGCCACTTTACTATACCTAGAACCACTTTTATGACTGTAGTTGGAGTCGTTCGGAAATTAAAGGGGTTTTTGAAGTTAAATATTAAATTCAATCTTAAGTTCTGAAACAAACCATGAACGCAATTAGATGGCGAAGGAAATTCGCGTTCCTTTGAGGAAGACTTCAAAGCCTTTACAAAATCATCTCCCTTTAATCTCTAGTAATTGCAAAACAAGTTTCAAGATAATTTTCGAATCCTTTCGAAATATCTCTAGCAGATGTACAGGCGATCTTTACCACATCACGCTTAGACAGCAAACACCATCTATCCTCGTTGGATATAATCTGTAGTCATTCCTTTCCCCTGTCCCTCTAAATCGTGAATGGAAGTAATCTTCCGAGGTGGCGACAGAAACGTCTTTCATCTTTCTAGTTCACAACTAAGGAAACTCGAAATCAACGTCGGCAAGATATCAAATTAGTACATATGACTATCTATGATCCTCAATCATTCGACTAACTCTGCATTCAAACTAAATTTAACAAAGCGGCAATAATAATTTAAAGCAATATTCCGAAATTCTTGTAAAAACTTCTACACAAGTTTAATAATTTTTCAAGTTATATGCTAAATTGAAACTTAGGTTCTAAAACAAACCATTGATGACATGCCCCCTTTATCCTCTCCGGACGAAGTTTGCAGTCCTTCCTTTCCCCCATCTATCTAAATCGTGACTGAAAATAATTCTTCGATGGGACAAGAGAGCGTTTGTCCACGCTTACGAAGGAAATTCGAAATCATTTCCACCATGACATCAGATTTGTATATGACTATCTATTAATCTAAATTAATCAACTAACTATAAAATTGCAATAAATTTAACAGAAAAAGCTTTCATACCTATTTCAAAGCAAAATTTCGAGGCGCTTGTTAAGACATTTTACTAATTGTCAAGTTATATATTAAATTGAAGATTAAATTCTGAAACAAACCTCTGACGAAGGAAATTAACGACAATGCATGCTTTTCTTTCAGACAAATTAAAATATTCTTCCAGATTTCGCTAAATCAATTCCCTTTAATCTCAATAATTGTAAAACAAACTTTGAGCATACTTCTGAATAATTTCGAAATCTCTCTAGCAGATTTGCATCCAACATTTACCATTTCTTCACGCTTCGGCAGCAAACTCTTTATATCCTTCTATGGACGCATTTTGTAGTCCTTCCTTTCCCCTATCTCTCTAAATCGTGATTGAAAGTAATTCTCCGAGGTGGCGAGGGAACGTCCTTCAACTTTTACGAAAGAAATTCGAAATCATTTCAGCATCATATCAAGTTAGTATATGGCGATCTATCAATCTCAATCATTCCAGTTACTCTGCATTTGAAATAAATTTATCAAAAATGGAATCATACCTAATTCAAAGCAATATTGTGACGTACTTATTTGTCCAAGTTTATTCATTTTTCAAGTTATATACTAAATTGAAGCTTAAGTTCTGATACAAACCACTGATGCAAAAGAGATGACGAAAAGAATCAGGTTAATATTTCTAACTCCTTAAAGGGAAACTAAAATATTCTAGAAGATTTCCCTAAATCACTTCCCTTTAATCTCTAGTAATTACAAAACCAGTTTCAAATATACTTTCGGAATCTCTCGAGCAGATGGACATCCGACATTTACCACTTCTTCACGCTTCGGCAGCAAACTCCTTTTATCCTTCTTTGGACGCAATTTCTAGTCCTTCCTTTCCCCTATCTCTCTAAATCGTGATTGAAAGTAATTCTCCGAGGTGGCGAGAGAACGTCCTTCAACTTTTACGAAAGAAATTCGAAATAATTTCAGCATCATATCAAGTTAGTATATGGCGATCTATCAATCTCAATCATTCCAGTTACTCTGCATTTGAAATAAATTTACCAAAAATGGAATCATACCTAATTCAAAGCAATATTGTGACGTATTAATACGTCCATGTTTATTAATTTTCCAAGTTATATACTAATGAGTAGTGGTTTGTATAAGTTCTGATACAAACCACTGATGCAAAAGACATGACGAAAAGAATCAGGTTAATATTTCTAACTCCTTAAAGGGAAACTAAAATATTTGAGAAGATTTCTCTAAATCACTTCCCTTTAATCTCTAGTAATTACAAAACCAGTTTCAAATATACTTTCGGAATCTCTCGAGCAGATGGACATCCGACATTTACCACTTCTTCACGCTTCGGCAGCAAACTCCTTTTATCCTTCTTTGGACGCAATTTGTAGTCCTTCCTTTCCCCTATCTCTCTAAATCGTGATTGAAAGTAATTCTCCGAGGTGGCGAGAGAACGTCTTTCCACTTTTACGAAGGAAATTCGAAATCATCGCCGGCGAGATGTCAACTTAGTACCACTTGAAATTCCATCGGTTTCCGAATAAGTTGCCTTCACTTCATGAATAACCATCCTTCGCTCGGATTTATGGAAACTAATTTATTTCGGGTGTCTGTGTGCAGGAAATGTGCTTCTGAAAAGCGATGGAATGAATCCTGTTCAAGAAAAGCCTTTATGGAATGAAATATTCAGACGGAATTGAGGGAGACCAGCTACACAAGTCAGGGATTCTTCAGGGGGTATTTTTAATAGGCGATTGCACACTGGAGGGTTCAGATTTCATTTCGTGTTTGGATTTCATTCTCAAGTTTATTCATGTTGAGAGGCGGGGAGGACTCGGAGTTATATCTTTGCAATTTTATTTGAGTTGGTTAGATGAGCTCGGATGTTTGTGTGAAAGCGATGAACTCATTTTACTGTTTCATTTAAATATTGATTCTGAAGCAGGGAAATGAGATTTGTATCGCTTGTCTTGGATTGTTCAGTATTGTTGTTAAGAGACTTAAATTTCAGATATTTACATGCGTTACCATCAATTAAGTGGAGTAAAAGGAAATCTCTAAAGATACCATAAAAACATATGTCTTTTATTTCCTGTGCAGGGTGTTCGCTGTAATCGCGGTACAATATCTAATTTCTAAACGACTACAGATAGGCATATACAGCAGACTCTCGATTAACCGGGATGGTCTGGAAATGCTTCGTCCCGGATAAGCGAATATTCTGGATAATCCAATTTATGTAAATTTTGATGAAAATTTTTGGAAAAATAATAGAAAATGTAAAATTATTATATAATAAGACATTAATAGTTTAATTAATACAAAAGAAAAAGAATCAAGAAGAAATTTTAATGTTATTTAGATTTACAATTCGTACAGTTAAAAAGAAAAACTGATGTAGTTTACCTCACTGTTTTGTGAAGAATGAAATGATAGAAGTTTGTTTCTGTTTTTCATTTACTCTTCGACGAATTATACTACGCAAATTTCTCAATATCATTTTTTCTGCATGCGTGCTTTCATCTTCTTGCTCCAAGTAATTAAGTAACGTCTCAGTGTGTACTAATGCTTCACCGAGACTTAATTTTTGATGAGTTACAAGATTTTCCTCATCACTTGCAGGATATTCTTCGAAATTCCTCGTTTCTTCTGAACCACAAGTTACACGGGACACAATATCATCGTCATTTAAAACTTCGCAATATTCAAATCTCGAATATTCGTTAATCCATTTTCCACTGCTTCTTAATCCACATTTTCAGAACAGTCTAACTTTCTCAAATCTTCTAAGATATTTCTCTGCAAATTTTTTGCGGTCAACCCGGATAATCCGATCCCGGTTAATCGAGAGTCTTTTGTACTTCTAATTGGAAAAATGCTTTAAATGTGGTGAAGAATTATATTTAATGCTGTTTGATTCATTAAATGTGTTGCTAAAAAGTTACGAAGTATAAATTTTTATACATTCATGTCTTATTAGTCATGTTTTGTGAAATATTCTTGTCACACTAATATTTTGAAAAAAATAAGTTACATTCTACAGCGATTAAAACTGGCCGATTTATGATCATAGGATTTCAAAGACCACCTCGAAGGAGATCCACCAATTCACGAGTGATACATGGAAACGGCGGTACTTGATTGACCAAAATTAACAAAATTTAGAACTACATAACTCGACCAGCAGACGAGTGGAACTTTTTTTTTGCTCAAAATGTTATTATGTCATGAATATTTCACAAAATATGACTAATAGGACTAGGAAACTATATAAAAATTTAGAATCCGTAATTTTTTCAGCATTTCATTTATTGACTTTAACAACATAAAATATAATTCGTTACGTCATTTAAAGCAACTTTCCAGTTGGAATATATATAATTTGTATATTGTAGTACAGGATAATTCACAAGATAACCGCGATAACATATGACCAGATCTTCCTTGTAAGCAATGACAGGGATAAAACATCTGAATAAAACAAAGAGGTAAACTTGAAGTTTTGTTCGCTTGAATAATAATTACTATATGTAACTATTACACTACTACAAAATCACCCGTCATGGTATGACGGGCGCAAATTGCCTCTTCATTCGAGGAATTTCTCGTCAAATTTGACGTGTTTAAATAGATATATATGCGAGAGAAATGTTTAACATTGTTTGAAAACAAATAAAATAAACATATATTTTATGACAGGAAATATTTTCTTTTTATTTACACTTTTTACAAAGCACTTCTCTGCTTGTCAAACGTTGCCAAAAATATTATCAAATTATATCATCACGATCGCAATAAACAATCAGATGCATCGGGGCGTCCAAACGATATCACGCGCATGATATACAACTGACGTGATTTACTACACGCACACACTTTCTATTAAAAAAGGAAATTAATTTTAAATATATGATTGATATAATTTAAAATATCTCGGGAACTATTGATCCTAGCGAGATAAATTTTATATCAATCGATAGCAAATTTTATTTCACTATTTTAGAGTTATTAAATTTGAAATTAGAACGACAATTACTTTTTAAACTTAAAATTGCTGAAATTTAGGTGCTCTAACAATTAAATAATGCTGTTTAACTTCTCGCAGTGCTATGGCGCGAATTTTATCGTTGGTGACGTCAGAGGGTTACCCGATCAGTGAGAGACAGATCTAGGCTATTATATTAGTAATGTAAATACAAATAATATTACTCATTGTGTGCATCATCAATACCCAAGCGTTATTCCGTTTCATTACCGTGTGAAGCATGGTCTTCTTTAAATTAGACAGGTAAAGGAGACGTGAAAACAGAGTCTTCGGCATAAATTAATTGTAGCTAATGAAAAATTTAAAATTTGTTGGGAAAATGCTTATGAAATGTATCATTAATTAAATATTATTCAAATTTATGTGACATACATGTAGGAATTGTATTTTCCCAGTCTAGCTTAAAAGCGTAAGTTTAATTCCTTCCTAATAATAATTTCTCACTTTCCGAACAAGCTCATTTGATTAATTGTTGTGTCAGCGGAAAGATATCGGAAGATAACGATCACGCGGTCTCTTCGTGCTAATCACGTGATGCGTGGGTGTTTCTCCGCTAAAAAACCGAGTGTAGTGTCTGAATCCTGAGGGAGATGACTTTTTGAAATCAAGAAGAACGGTCATGCGGTAGGATTGTTGAGCATAAGCAGCTAAGTGGGTCTTTTCCCTGTTAACGGCGACGATGGGCGATGGCTATAACTAAACCTTTTAACGAGGTGTAAGTTGATATCTTAAGTAAGTAACAAACCCTAAATCCCTCTTGTCTAAAATGTAAATAATACCTGTGTAAATGCTTTTCTCATTTCATATTATGATTTTTTAATAAATAAATACTTTAGTTTCATCTACTGTTTCTCCTTCTTTATCTTTGGTGCATTTACCACTAGAGTGTTCCTTAGATGAAGCATTTTTACCAGTAGGCGGGTTTGGGATTATTCCCCTGCAACCCGTATTTCTACATAATTTATGGCGGCTCAGGCCGTGATTTGAGTTTTTCTACATACATGGCTTTCATAAACAATTCATACTTGATTAAACGAAAACTTGCAATCGGTAATTAAAAGATCAGTTAATAACGATAAAAAATAAATTACAAGTGATTTTTGAAACTAGATGAAAATCAAAATACACCATATACCACTATACTTACATTCAAGAAACAATGCATTCATTTAAGAACCTGAATGTTCAATATTTAATCACTGACCATTAAAAGACATCTATCCCATCAGCTGGTTCTCCCAGAATTTAATATTTGAGAAGAATTCGTAATCATAGGAGATGAAGCATGAAAAGCGAGACGAAATTTTAAAAGCTTTCGGAACGGCTTGTTCGAGTGGCAGACATTCAAAGGACTCCATTGTTCTACGACCCTCCACTTTGCATTTCATAATGGATGGAAGGAATTGCTGTGACGTCAGAGGCTTCATCAACAATTGAATACTTCAATTTTCATCGACTTTTCTGACTTGACAAAGAAGACTGGAATTTTGACCCGCGAGGTTAAGAATGTGAAGTATGATTACTTTGAAAGAGGACGGATCGGACTAAATGAATTTTTTGCAGCGAATTGTTTTGATACTAGATGATATCGTATTCTTTACTTTGAATTAATTGAATAAGAGATGAATAAAATGAAGGATGGACAGGGACATTTTTTTATTTTTTGCTTAATGAGGGGAAATGAAAGTAAAAACTTTTGAATTTTTAAATAAAGAATTTTGTTTAAACCAAGTATAATATATAATTTTTTCTGAATGTAGGCTTTCAAATGCTTAATGATATATAAATTGAAAGATTTTTTTTTAAAATTTGTATCAAACAGTTTTGGTGCAGGTAGCTATAAAATATTAAGAAAAATTGCCTGTATAAGTGATTAAATTTCAGAGGTTTATTTACTATTTGTATTAGCAATAAATCCACAGCGAAAATTCTGTGAAAATTTTCAGAATATATCGAGATTAAAGCAAATTTTCCAGTAGAAAAACTGTACCAAAATATTTATTTTTCCTTTACGTTGAGGCTAATACAACGTGTGGTTGTTGCTGGCGAACTGTCCAAAGGTTTTTCCCCACAGGGAATATACAGTGGAAAAGAGTTTTTTCGATTTAGTTCGAAAATGGGCGGTGGTGGGTTGCAGGTGACCCTTGATGACATATCTACACGTCATAATATTTCATATGAAGCAAAAATTGTCAAAATCGGTCGGGTGGTTGAGGTTGGCGGTGATTCATGAGGATTTACTTACCCGCAAATACGTGTAATCCACGAGAAATTTTAATTATCCTGTAGATCGCTTACTCTCCTATCCTAGTGTCACCACACATGGAACGGATGAAATGAATCCTAATGAGGAAACATAAAAATAAGTAAATCTACGTGTGCTCTACAGGCACTGTAGATCTCATCACCTAAAGACTTGAAAGGAAGGGGAGGGGAAAGCTTTCTTGTTTCTAAAGCAAAATCGTAGTATTAAGAGGCATGTTAGAGGAAGTACACACCCAGAATAGATAGTTGAAAATGATGGAGAAAATTAAAAATTTAGCAATTTTGTCAATTATTTAGCAATTATGTCCAATTATTTAGCAATTATGTCCAATTATTTAGCAATTATGCCCAATTATTTAGCAATTATGTGCAAATTATGTCCGTTCAAGTTTAACAAAACTACAAAAAAATCAATAGTACTACTTTAAAAGTTTATTACGTTAATAGAAAGAAATAGCTGGAAAAAATATTACTACTTTAAAGGCCAATTAAACTTTAACTACGCTTGTTATATATTTACTTACCTTTACAAGTTAAGTAAATATATAACAAGCTTAATAACTAGCCTAAGACACTAGCATGACTTCATAATTGCATGTTATTTGCACATATCCAAAATATTGTTCGTCATTCTTATTTTATCGGTTGTACTTGCTTTGTTATATCCAACGCAAAATAAATAAAAACGATATATAATAAATACTTTTGATAAACGTGCATAAATGTTTTGACAAAACATTTTTGGAAAAGCTTTAAGAAGCAATACTTTGAAATGTTTTCGCTAATTTTTGAAACTACAGTCTAAATTAATGTAAGAAACATGTATTCATAAATCAAAATTACTATTACTGTAGCTTCTACCAAAACAAATTTTTAAAAGTTTATCACAAACTAAGGAATCAAGCGAAGAAATTAAGGAAATCTAAATTTGCAGAAACAATTATATTTTCAATAAAGATATTATAAATAAAATGTTTAAGCATAAGAAATTTGATTCTATATTATTAAAAAGTTACAATTTCATATAAATTTTTTCAGTCATTATAGTAGGCGAAACGTCATCACAATCTTTATTAAACTAACTACCATAAACCGAAAATCGTTTGCTTTTGTCATAAAATACCGATATTATGCATTTCTGACTTCCTAAGTATAGGTGATGTGCAACGTTGCCACGCATAGAATAAAATAGCTATAAACTTGGATGATTCACCATTATTTTCCTCAGAGCATATTTGTATTTCTTTATTATGTATTTTTTTCCTCGAAAGTCTAACGCCGTATGCTGTAGCCTGCCTTTCGAAATACTGCCACGGCCCCGAAGGTATTATTTGTTATTTAAATGCCAGCTTCGATTTTTTGAATGTAGTAACGATGAAATGGATGGTACAACTACACATCGTCTAGTCCATTAGGCAAATATTTGGAGTAACTGAGACTTTTCTTCAAAGAATTCTTTGCATTAAAGGTAAAATACTCTCACCGAAACTAAACTTCTTTCGTGAATTTTTTAAAGGAAATTCAGTTAGCACTGCTTTGTTTCTGGATATTTGTTTTAAGGAAAAAGTTCTACATGTATTTCACGAGTGAAATATAAATATTAAATTTGGCACATAATTTTCATAAGTGAAGAAAATAACCAAGTTAAGTTTAAGTTTGTTTGTTTAAGTTTTTGTAGTGAAATTTCAAATTTTAAAATATGATAAGTTTTGTTTAATTAAGGTTCCTTCTACAAATTTCAGATGGGTTGCATAGAGTTGAGTTTAATTTAGATAAGTTGTATTAACTTCCCGTTTTGATGTAACGCAAAGGCTATTTTTTTTTTTTACGGGCCTCGTTATTTTTTTGTTTTTTTTATTTATTTTCCATATTTACGAAATTTTGAATAAAAACTTTTACATTTTTTAGTCTCATATATGTAGATAATGAAATTGCGAAGCTGTTCGAATAATTTGTGTCGTTTCTACGAGGGAATAAATATTCAAATAGGAATCTCTGAAAATACATGTTTTAGTTATTTTTCAGGTTTCCTGTTAGATAAGAAATCAATAGTACTCATATGAATTGCCACCAAAGTCTTAAATCGAATTTTTACGTTTTGTAACATTAGCTAAATTACAATAGAAAAAGCGCAAGTTTAACGCCATTAATTCGAAAAGAGAAGAAACAATCATAGATAGTATTTATTTCGCCAATAAAAACGATGTACCTGCATGAGAAAACTCTTCTCAGATAAAAATAACGGTATAAAAATAAATAAAGATCATCGAAAAGTAATTTTGATGCGAAATATTATTCCTGGACTTTCTTATTTCGTAACTTAACATGAAAATGAATCATCCCTTATTGGGTTTTCATTTTTGCATACCGCTTGGCATTTTAGTTTTGCGATTCCTGTTTTCTCCAGAATTATTACCTGTTCTTCTCCAAAACTTGATTTCTCTAAATCGCAGTGTACAAGACACCTATTAATCGTGTTAATTCATTTTTAAAAATTTCTTTAATTAGCATTACAATTTCAGCGAAAGATAAACAGATCTCAAATTTTTCAAACATGATGTCACATTGACATTCAATGAATTCGTTGTTATTCAAGTCAACGCCTGCAAGGCCACCAAGTTATTTTTTAATTAAAATTTACTACCAAATGCAACAAGTATTTTATACTTCTAAGGGTACAGAGAGCTTTAAAACTAAAACGCGATAACCACTGTTTTCATTTTGAAGATATAAAACTCATAGAATCAATATTTAACACTGAAACAAATATAAAACTCATAGATTCAATATTCCATAACTTAAAATGGAAATGCATCATCCTTTATTTAGTTTTCATTTTTGCATACCGCTTGGCATTTTGTTTTCACGATTCCTGTTCTTTTCCGAATCATTACTGCCTAAAGTTTCATCTCTTTATACTAACGACCAATTTGTATTATTTAGTTAATAATACATTACATATTTTTGAAGGTAACTTTTAAAAAACATAATCTCATTATTTATTTAGTATCTATATCATACAGAAATTTCGATTCAGTTTTAACACGCTTAGAGTGTTTCATATATGCTTACTTTTTTCATTTAATTGGTTTTCTTCAGTTTTCACATACTTTTATTTAAAGTCAACTTCTTTCATGTTTGCAAATATTGAATTTTGTAATCGACTTTTCACTGGCTTCCTTATACTCTAGAGCAGTGTTTCTTAACCTCTATGTATCTGCGAACCAATTTTCAATCACAATTTTCATCGCGCCCCCTCTCATACAATAACAATGTATACAATAATAATGTATTTTTGCATTTTGACACCAAAGCTGCACAACGACCTTAATTACAAACCATCCAAATTTCAAACAATAAGTAAATTTATTAGTATTTTGCAACACCGATCCGCTGCATTGACAAAACCAGAATAGCTCTCTCTTAGTCGTACTGGTCTGTCTTACGTCCACTATATCGGACATTCTCGCGTTTTCGCGAGAAGTCCGCCGAGAGGAATCACTAATAATTATTAAACCTGTTATGTAGATTCCTTATAGGAAGTCTACCTATAGCAATGGTTCTCATGACAGGATTTCCGAAAAATTTCTATATATATATATTATTGTAGTCGTTAAATGATTAAACAGGCCGAGTTAAATACTAATTTTCATTTTATTATGGGAGAGTAACGGAATGTACGTACATTTCAGTTGAGTTTTTAAGCCAAAAGTGAACAGAAGATCCCTGCTTTTTCTCAGGTAGGGATTTAACAGATAGACATGTGATCAAAGTGAAGGGAATAATAGCTATTTTTGGTATATTACGTAAGTGTTTTAGGGAAAATGCATGGCGACAATAAGTCGCTGATTTCGCGAATTGTGTGCGCGTGGAAACGATTAGAATATTCTTTTAGTAATAAATATGCCAAGACGAGCGATTTTATATACCTCCAGAGCGGGAAATAGAACGAAACTGGAGTTTAAGAAAAGTGATTTTGGAATACATTAAGACTTTAAAATATATAATATTAGAATTTTAAATAAAATTAAGCGAGATTATTACATATATATAAAAGATCAGGCTTTACTAAAGGTGAGTGTAGTCCATTTTGGTCATGGAAGAGACAATATTTGGCTTAATCTTCTTTTATTCAGGCATTGAGGTTATTAGGTTATTTCTTCATAGGTTAAAGGATTCAGTTTTTACGTAGCTCCATGACCAGTACTCATAAGATTACGCCTGAGCGGCGCGTTGTTGTTGTACGCTTACATGCTGACGTGAGAAAGGGCAGATAGGAATGCGCACAAAGTTTAAGTACCCAGAAAAGGGAATTTCCCCGGAAAAGGCACGTGACTAGAGAAGAAAGTTGTAGTGCGCTTATTACGATAGAAGTAGAAGTAATTAAAATGAGGTGACGTTAAAAGTGATTTAAGAATTAAAGAAGTTAAAAAATTAAAATATAATATATATATATATATATATCAATATCATGAAAGTCAAAAAATATTAAAATAAAATGGAGAGACTGTAGTAAATCGGTAAAAGCGTATAGATGCTCATCAGGGTAAGTAAAATCTATACGAACCGTTAAAATTAGTGAAATCATAATGTTTTCTGCGAACAGTGTTGGCATATAGCTAAAAAACAC
>BGPR01001248.1:158714-177256 GCA_013235015.1 Araneus ventricosus | reverse complement strand
AATTTGAATGAAATACAAATAAAAGAAATGAAATTACTAACCTAAAACTGAGAGATGCTACCAACGGGAGACGCGACAAAGGGAATAACTGAACGCGTCAGAAGTTGGAAGCGGTACTTTATGGAATCTTCCCCATAGTCACACCTGTAGTGACATAAGTTTTAGCTGCAGTTAGAACATTGGACCGATTTGGTATTTCCGACCGAGTAGGCCAGCTGCGTTTCAAGATGTGGGCATTATCTCAGAAAGCAATGTTTTGAACGTTGTTGACAGAAATAAAATTCGGCGTGGAAGAACAAAGGCAAGAACCACTCTATTGACTCAGTCAGTTATAAAAGATTAATACCATGACCAATTTCGTTTATACTACGATGGGCGAAAAGACAGGACTCTATCAATGGAAGACAACAGAAGAAAAGTCATAATAGAAGAACACATAAGCTTGGTAAAAGAACCTGGCTCTGAGTACATCGGCCACGTGTCTGTAAATTTCGAGAGAGAGCAAATCATTGAAAATCACATATATAGTTTTTTTGTCATGCGTTGACAATGAGATAGATGTAACAAAGTTGGTTGCGACGGAACATCTGTCAACACAGGTGTCAAATTAGGTATTATACGTAACATGGAACTGATCCTGAATCGCCCACTACAATGGTTTGTGTGCCAGTTACACGCCATCGAGCTTCCACTACGTCATCTTTTCGCGATGGAACCACAACTGGGCCCAGAAGCCTTACTGGCGAAATAAGAAAATCGTTGGCCGGATGCGAGAAGCTACCTGTAGTTTCATCCACGCCAATAGAATATACGCTATGTGAAGTGACAAACAAGAAAGACTTAAGTACTGATCAACTGTACTTAATGGAAATTTTTGAAGTCATAAACTGCTGACATTGTAGAGAAAGTCTGTCGAAGATAAATCCTGGAAAAGTTTGCCACTCAAGGTGGTTTACAACCGCGAACAGAATTCTCAGGATCAATGTAGCTCACGAAAATCCATCCGAGGCTTTATTGACATTAATGACGTTCACCGCAAAAGTCTATGCGCCTATGTGGTTCAAGATCAAAACGAAACCATAATTAATCTATGAGGCACAGCATTAAACAGCCGTTTTCTCCATGCATTATTATTTGTTATATAGGTACTTCAAATTTTGTTAACAATTGCTAAAGTAATAGAAAGGTTTAATGAAGATTTTGAAACAATTATATTAACTAGTTAATTATTCAGTAATTTAAAGCATGAAAATAAATCAAATCAATAGTTGGTCCGGATATAAATTGCTAATCGTCTACTTTTAAAATTTTCTTACAGCATTCGTTCAGAATTCTGTTAATGTATTCTTACAACAGTTCTTCGTATTATTCTTGTTCTTCAATAATAAAGAATATTATTATGGATTCTGTATAAAATTAAATTTGAAAAAAATATTAAAATAAGAGAAACAAATTGTATGGAAATGAAATTTTTGTCACTGAAAGGCTAATTTTTAAAAACTTTAATATGGTGTAAAAATAGTTTCGTGAGATAATATTTTCCAAAGATATCATGGAAAACGCCTTGCTTAATTTTTAATTAACTGAAATTTTAAGCAACTTTTAGGCTTTGAAAAGTTGAAGGTGACCTTTCTCTTGTTTTAAATAGAAAGTGTGCAAAGTTTGGTTGAAATCAGTTCAGTGGTTAAGGATGAGATGTGAAACATACATACATAGCCACAATGTCTTTTATTTAAATTAAGATAATTGTTAGATAAGATTAAGATTGCTGGCAAATACTATGAGCCATAAAAATGTTTTAAGGAAGATTTTATCACAATTAATTAAATAGTTAATTTTAATTAATCAAATAGTTAATTTGAAAGATTACTTTAATTTGATATTTAACTAAACATGGCGGCACTAAGATTTGTTTAATAAACTTAATATAAAATAGCTAAAAAAGATAGATATTTAAAAAAGATAAAGAGTTCGCTTTATCCTTTTTGAAATTGAAAAATATCTCCTTATCTTTAAAATTGTTTTAGGATTTTCTGCCTGAATATTTGCTTTTAACCGTTGATAGAGATTTAAATCTACAGTTCAAAGTGGCTGCATTCATATCCTATGCTTTAAATGTATTAAATTTTCCACTCAAAATGTTTAATAATTTTTATTCTCTTATGTGTTAAGAATTTAGTGACAATTTCTCTGTAACCAGGGAGTTCTCTAAATGAGCACATTCTAGTAGTGTTTAAATGTTTCAAGTCATGTTATTTTAGCATATGGCAAAGTAATGTTAGCACAATTATAATTGTAAGCTAGATTAAATATAAATTAATTTTTAAATCTAGAATTTTTCTTTATTCGTGCTAAAAGTCAATTTCTTGCTACTGTTCCAGATTGGCTAGCTTAATGTTATTTATGAGATATTTGCTCTGTTGAGATGCTTATTGCTTTATGACTCTTACCTTTTGAATGATTATGTGTTAGAATATAAAAAATGAGCGATGTACTGACCAATAAATCTAGCATAACCTTTTGAGTAGAATGATAAAACCTTGATATAGTAAAAAATTAAATGTCATGAGAACAGAATCACAGCGTAAATATTGCAATGTGACGAAACAATAAAGTCATTGGCTATGTCTTTATTGATCAATATTTAATATTTCGTTACTTTTGTAACATTAACGTAAAGGAATCTGTCTTCGCCTTCCAGCTAGCCTAAAGGGATTTTTTTGGAATTGTGTTTTTCTGTGAACACGTAACTCAAAAACGGTTTGAGCTACCTTTGCCTTCCAGCCTGGCGAAAGGGATTTTTTTAAATTTTAGTATTAATAAGTTAATTATTGTGCAGTACTGATATAATCCAATTTATAAATATGTTATATCAGTGTAAATGTTTATTTTATTTTTTTATTATTTGTGAGATCTTTCCTTTCAGTAAAATAATCAAAATTTTTAATAATATTTTCTGTTTGATATACTGGCACCCCCATTCAGAATTATCACGACCGTGCGCCCCACAGATTGAGAATCGCTGTTCTAGAGTTCTGAAATTTTGTTCAGTCGTTTGTTCCTAGTGACAATTAATTATTTTAATAAATTTAAGGCCTAATTATTAGTTAATCGATTGATTTTAATTAAATTTTGATTTAATATTAGATACACCATTTCGTATTGAATATGAAAAAAAGGTGAATGCTAGGTTCCATAATATTTATAATAATAAATTATGAAATATATAAAAGATTCAGAATTAAAAAAGGTATAAAAGTATAAAAGGCATTTAAAAACACGATTTTATTAATATACAAATATGCATATAATTTTTAATAAGAAAATCGTAAACATTCTATAGGCTGAAATTAACACAGTAAGGAAATTTAGCTGAAGTGTATTTCATGCAAGAAAAATAACGAATCATAATTTAAGATTTAAAAATATATTATAAATAAGATTATAAATTTAATTCACGTAGAATATATCAGCGCCTCGTGCTTTTACGATTTTGTTTTGATCTCCATATTATTGAATTCAAAAAGATTCTACGTTTCCGTGTAATGATAAAATCGTGTTTTTAAATTTTATTTTAATTTTTAAATTTAACTTCAATACCAGACAGATTTTGCATAGTTCTTTTCACCAAAAAGGATAATTTCTACATTTTAAATGTCAAAGCGGTATTACCTTTATTTTTCAAATATTCAATTTCAGCATAACATCTGCAATCACACTTGACTTTTCTTACAAGTTATAAAAGCTATGGACTAAAAGATCAAAATATTATAGCTAATAATTTAAATTGAAGAAAGGAATAATAGATGAATTCAATACATTTCCGAACTATACCGTTGAATTGTTGAATACCGCTAAAATGTGGAAATCAGGTATTGTATAGATTTTCTAGGCAACTTGCCGAGTCCATTCTGTTAAAGTTCGGAATATTGTTTCATTTCTCATATTGCCTAGTTAATCTGCACGTTACTTAGACAATCTGAGAAAACTAGACACTTATTAAAGTAAATATATGATCTTTATTTGAATAACAGCAGCTTACTCTTGAATTAATGTTCAAAACATTCTTGTTGAATGATCTTAAATTAATATTCTATATGATGTACGGAAAATTATATAGTATAGGATTTTGCCTTTTAACGGATAAATCTGGTAATATACATATCAACTTGGCAATGTGTGCATTAATGGCTGTTAAATGACAGTGATAAAGACAATTACACTTTTATCACGATCCATTCCATGAATCGTACATCAAGTAAACTAAATCAATGTGGAACTCTGTTTATCATTGTCATCGACTGATTCCATGAACAGATTGAAACGCATTGCTACCAAATTGCATTACCAGGAATTTCAAAACATGCCCTTTTTTTACAATCTTACTTTTATTAAACCTTGAGCTTGTCTCAGAAAACTACCATTTTCTGACAACGTCATATTTCCCAAAGCAACAAACACAAACGACAAACACACTTCCCCGCCCAAAACATGTAGCTCCTGAAATCAGTATTTCCGTTTCCCGGCTCGCATTTTAGGAGTTTTTCGCTCCCTGCTTATTTTATTCGTTTACTTGTTTTTTTATTTCGTACTCCTGCCATCTGTTTCATTCTTTTCAGGATAAAGAATAGGAGGACAATAGTGATAAAACGAATTTTGAGGACTTCGACAAGAAAGTAGGACGGAAGGGGGCAAAAGAAATGGAAAAGAAAGGCGAGATATGTTTCTTACGATTTCAACGGAGGTGATATTGAATCGGAGGAGGGGGGGGGGGGTGTATAAAGTGTGATTCGCGCAGAAGGTTGGAATGTATGCGAATAGTGGAAGTTTTTCCTTTTGTGTTGATGATAAGAGTGGTTGTGTATAGATTTCTGTCGCCAGCAATATTGGAGATTATATGACTGCTCGTTCAATCGCTATTGCTCACTCCCGTTCTGAAATTCCTAGCTTATGTGAGTTTGATCCAAAGTGAGAAAAAATAAGAATTTGGAATAAGGCTCTCTCTGAATCCAATTCAGATGCTAATTACGGTTGGGCAGGAATAATATTCTCATGTTGGCGTTAATTTTAACTCTTCCTTATGGGCTAAATAGATGCTGTACCAGTAGGTTCGCCTTTGTCCTCTACGTATGAGGATGTAGAAGTCCTTTATCCATAGATATTTTTTTTCTACGAATGAGGTTAGTACAAATGCTCTACTTGTATATTTTTCCCTATGCGTTTGAGATTGGTACAAAATACTGTACCAGCAGAGTTTTTCTCTGGCGATGAGAATGGCACAAATCTTGTACCAGCAGAAAGTTTTGCTTTGCATGTCAGGCAAATATACGGTAAAAATAGAATTTATCTTCCTCTGCGTATGAGGCTTGTAGAAATGATGTTCCAGTAGATTTCTTCCTATGAGTTTAACATTATCAGTAGAAATATTTTCTGCGTTTGGAGCCTTTACAAATGCTGTACAAATGGAATTTTATATTTTATTCAGCATATTTGTATGGTACCAATACTGTATCAGCGGAATAATTTTCTATTGTGCATGGAGCTGATAGAATTGTTGTATTAACGTAACTTATTTTCCTCTGCACGTGAGACTGGTACAAATACTATACCAGTGGAGCCACAAAAGCCTGTATTTTTATGTACCTGTATTTTTTCATCTCCTTATTCACTTTTAAACTTTTTTGTGAATCTGTTTCGCAATTCATAACAGGAATTAAATATACTAAGCTTTTCTCCAAATCACAGTGTACAAGACACTTATTCATCGTGTTAATTCATTTTTAAAAAATTCTTTAATTAGCATGATCATTTCAACGAAAACAAACAAGTCTGAAATTTGCAAACAGGATGTCACATTGTCATTCACTGAATTTGTTGTCATTCAAGTGAATGCCTGCAAAGTTACAAAATTAATTTTAAATTATAATTTATGATCAAATGCCACAAGTATTTTATACTTGCAAGGCTACAGAGAGATTTAAAACTAAAACACGATAACGACTGTTTTCATTTTGAATATATGAAAGTCATAGATACAATATTTCACAAGCACCCATGAATTTCGCATGTTATTTGAAAGCTTTTATAACTTTAAAATCTAAAGCCAGCAGAATTTATTCAATAAATTAAAGTTAGAAAAGTAACTACTTGTCCCAGAAATAAGAATACAATGGTAACAGCTTCTTAAGTCCTTCAAGATATTGCGTCGAAAGCATTATTGATTTTAATCGTAATACTGTTATTAACTTGATGAAAAAATTATTAAACGAGAAGAAAAATGTGGTAACAATTTTCTACTTCTGCATGAATAAACTTCCGTCATGAAAGAAGAAATCCAAAAGAAATCCTACAATGTCGTAGCACAGTGTAGACTTTGGACATCTCCTCCTCTGAGTTTGTCGAAACAGTCAATCCGATTTCAAGGGGTCCTGATCTTGGCTACTATTTGCAGAAATAAGAAGTAAAAATAACGAACTAAAGTTTGTGGGTTCTGCGAAGTGGAAGAATGAAAAACTAGACGTCTTATACATTTTACCCCGAGGAAAAATGAGACGAGAAGAGAGGACGAAAGAAAAACAGTGAAAGAAGAGTGAAAAAGCGTATAGAGTCATCCGGATTTTCGACCTTGATATTTACAAAGAGAAGATTCCAACGTTGTGTTCCGAACAAAATTTAGCTGCAGCTTTTTCTTTTTTTCTGTCGCAACTAAGACTTTAAAGTCGCCAGGCCATTAGCGAAACAAATGAAAAGTTGCTTTGAAGTAAGAACCGTTTTTTGTGCTATTTGAAGATGAAAGGCAAATATTTCTGAAGAACAGAAGCACGTGCGTTGAAGAAAATAAGTTGAAATGGAAGGATTTTAATCAGGAAATATTTTAAATAAGAAAAGGGAAATGCTTTTACGTCCTGTATTCAATTTTCCTTCGTTTTTGCGTCTTTGATATTTAAATGGCAAAATTATTATTTAACATTTAAAGTGTTGAAGTGAAAATTGCTGAGGAACGAAACAGCCAGCAAAAAGCACAGCCTGTTTAGATGCTTTAGATGTTGAACTTTTGTTGTTTAATTTGTCAGCTTTGACCAAAAATATTTTTAAATAAACTTTTGTATTTGCTTTTTGTAAAGAAAATAGTTATTTTTGGAAAAGTATCTAAAAGGGCTTTCTTGAAAGTTTAATTATTGTATCAGGCACATCTACAGAAAATTGCCTCATGAGTATAATATATGCTAAGAGTCTGCCAGTGAAGTAATCACATGATCATTTTTAAGCATTACTGTGATTTATCAAATCCAAATGGGAAAATCACTATATAAAGTATTGCTTAGAAGGTTCACATTTTATAAACCTGACTTGTCTCATCATAAGATTAGCTTTTACTCTGTTTTTAAAATGGCTCCTTATATGTTCCCATCCGGTAACAATAGATGTTTAGTTAGGTTATATAAATGTCCCGTTTTGAAGCAGTACGATGGTTATTAGGGGATGGGCGTCGACATTTTGAGCCATGGTCAATTAAAGAGGAGGCATAAGCTGGCATCCTCGCTCCAAAATTTCACTTCTCATTAGCGGGAGGACTTTCGACCTTCCACCTGAGTTTTAACGGGAACTAGGACCACATACCCGGCGGATTGACGTGAAATGGGATTTCGAACCAAGAGTCCTTTGTTCTCAATTGTGACACCTTAACACACAACAATTACGGCCCCAGAAGACTTCTTAAGGTAACACCCAATAAAAAAGCTTTGCTGTTGGTTCTACCGTTGAATATATCCCTCTCAATTTTTTACCGGCTGACAGAAGCTCAAGAAATCATAATTATTTCTTCTCATCAAGAGTTTTGGTGTCCTCCCCCAATGGGACCGCAGGGTCTAAAGACGACACACAGACCACCGTGACCCCAACAGGAAATTCGGGGTCACAGCTAAATACGTCTTTGTTTATTGTATTGCAGGTTGACAGAGGCACAGCGATTGAGTATCATCATTCCTCACTGTAGTATATTTTTAACAAGATACCAGGTTTGCTTTCTTGAATCTTGCAGCGAAAGAGGTCTCAGGAAGTTTGTTAAATTATTCTTGGTTATATAAGCATATAATTAAATTATAGTTCCAAAAATTCTTTCTGTATATCTGCGATGACCTGGTAGCAGACGAACGACTACTGTTATCGTTTGGAACAAAATATAGCTCCTCGATCGTATTCTAAACTTTCATTCCAGATATTCCACTCCAGCCTCAGTGTTGTTGAAATTCTGTTCTCATAGGATTTGCCTGACACCCTCTAAGCCTCTCCTCTACATCAGACATCAGCTTCAGTGTATCTTGTTCCGCCCGACTTTAATTCTCTACCTCCTAACTTCCCGCTCTCCAATCCATTACTCAACTGACTACATTAATTATTTCTCATCTCAATTCTAAGAAAAAGTGGAAACAGCGTTATCTGTTCCTCACCAGGCAACCCCGAATCGACCATCTGGACCCATTCACAAGTAATCAGTTAGTGATTGAATGCCAATCACTCCGATCATCAATATTTTTGTGATGTCCTTCTTCAAGGGTGTCATTGCTGGAAGTCCACTACTGATCTAGTCTAATTTCTATTACTTCATATTAGCTTATGTTCTTGCTTTATACGCCTTCACTCTAAAAGACGAAATCTCTGAGGAAGACGCAATTGTGCTTGTGGGCATGTAACGTGGCATGGGAGGAAGGACATGAACATGTATCAGTATTCTGGAACTCGTTTTATTTTCACACATATTTTTCAATATTATTGAAACTTTTTTCTGCGAAGCATAAAATTAATTTAAGCAACGTCTCGTAGCAACGCGAGATATATTTAGAAATGCGCCTCGTACTTACGAACTGTGATCGTGTGATTCGGTGGCTCTTCTCCAAATTTCCACGTCACACCAGTGTGGAATCCTTCAGGTACTGATAATAGATTCCTTAAATTGCAGAAGTCCTGAAAAATATTAAAGTATACCTAAATAGTGATGAAGTAGATATAACGAACGCTACCACGAGAAGCATGTGAAGAAACTATTCATAGTAATACTTGGATAAAAAGACATGAAAGTAAGAAATAATTGCATTAATAAACAAAGATGAGAATTTTCTGAAACGGAGGACAATGTTTAAATGAAATAATTGAACATAAAGAAAGCTGTAGCTTATGTTTTCTTTTTGGTTTCAAATATTTTGGTATAACATCTGTTTTCTATATATATTTGCTTCAACGCAAGATATAAGATCAAAATATCTTGGCAGAAAATATTTAGGAAAACATGGTTATTAGATCAATCTAATAGACTATGTTGGCAATATTTAAAAATAGTGCATTTTACCGAAACGTTACAATATTAATGAAGAATGACACAGCATAAATGTATTCAATGGATAGACTAATAATCTAATTTTATATATCGGACTAGTTTTTCCGATATAAAGTTTCGTGAATGCTTGTCTGGATATCCACTTTGTTTCAAATCTCTATTTTTCTGACTTCAAACATCTATATGACTAATATGTTTAATTTCACTTCTTCCAGACAATAAAGTTCTGTCATCAAAAAGTTCTTAGTCCTGTGAAAAGAATCAGATTTTCAACGAAATCAGATTGCGAGATTCGATACGATTTTGACAACAATTGTTTAGTTATTGCTACTAACTATTTGAACATTAGATCAGGGTTTGAAAAAGAAAAAAAAACAATCACTTAACTATCATTAACTGAAAACAATACTTTTCATTGTTTTAGTTACAGGATTTATGATCATGCGTGTTGTAACGATATTAAATACTATTTCTGTGCGCATTTTATCGTTTCTATAATTAAGAATAAAATTTTGAAATAATATAAAGACAGACAATTCAGACCTTAAACATTATCATGCTACGATATTTTGAACGAGAGGTACGACTCTCCATTAATTATTTTTATTTTGTCTAAACAAAGGTGAGAGGATTTAAAGCAGTAGGGAATATACCGATACTTGTTTACATCAGAATATCTGAAACGTTTTTCATTGGTAAACGTTTTACCCGGAGAAAATTTTTGCGATCCCATGTTTATCCAAAAAATTTCAGAACAAACCGCAAATTTGGGAAATTAATAAAAAGAATCAAATTGGCACTAAATAAAAATACATTTTACCGAATGCTTTCTACAAATTTAAATTAAAATGGTTTTCTAGATTATTTTTTTCAATCAAGATGATTTTCTAGAGTATTTTCTTCAATCAAGATGATTTTCTAGAGTATTTTTTTCAAAGCAAGATGTTTTTCTAGAGTATTTTTTCAAGCAAGAGGATTTCTAGAGTATATTTTTCCAATCAAGATGATTTTCTAGAGTATTTTTTTCAATTAAGATGATATTTTCTAGAGTATTTTTTTCAATCAAGATGATTTTCTAGTATATTTTTTTCATAAAAATAATAATGAATTCGAAAGTAAAAGTTGATTCCAAAGTTTTCGAGACCACGAGTTTAATCAACCCGATTTTAATTGGGTCATTGGACTAAGACTTAAGGCACCCTGGTTTGCTTCATGTTCCTTATTTAATTTTTAAAATTCATGCATTTCCATTAAAATTTATTTAAATAATTTTATAGATTCTACTCAAGTGAAGCTGTCGTATTCGAATTCCATAATGAATACGTGTAGCAACTATTTAAAAATTTCGGCTAGCTCTAAAAGAAAATAAATAAACAAAGACAAAATTAATTTGGGGAAAACAAAGTTACTTTTAAACTATTTTTAATTAACAAATAAACAGTCACTACACAAAAGACACTTCACATTACACAAAATTAATATTTACAGTAAATAAAAATAGTTATAATTAATGTTACAAACGGGGGGGAATAACTCAATCCCAGACAGGATAATATCCATCGTCCAACTAATGAATATCATGGCAAATATACTCAGCACGGGAGGTGGCGCTGCAATCGTCCAATGGGATCGTTACATACGCTAATTATAATTTTTAAATAAATTATTTCACCTTAAAAGTTTTTAATTTCATAAGAGAGAGTCGAAACATTAAGACAAATCCTATGAATGCAAGAATAAAACTTGTTTCAGTTAACAAGTTCATTCAAAAGTAAATGTATCTACAGTTTCTTACGTATGGACTACGTGACTTTAATCTTCCGTTGGGCGCATTTATCTGTGAAATGTCACACCCATATTTTTTGTGCCTAAATGCCGGTATTACCAAGAAAAGTGTGGATGTGGAACTTCTAGTAGCTTCTTGGCTCCCTACCACTCATATTAGGGTATCATGGTTTTTCTCTAGTTCTCTTTTGATGTACATGAGGAGCACGTTAATCTGGCAGATGAGTAGCGACAGATTAAGTTGTACTTTTGATTTCCCAATTTTTTTTAAACTTTTCCTTTTATATACCTGCAAAAGTTCGCATACCTGTCTTCCAGCCCCTAATTCAATGATATTGATCGTTATTTCCAATTTATTTTTTCAAAAATGTCGAATTACTTTAGGCTCTCAACGACAACAGTTGTCAGGCTAAGGAACCTTAAAGGGAAAACAAACGTCAACTCCTTCCTGAATTCTTGGACATTTTGTTTGTTTAAATTGCATAGGAATACAAAAAAGTTATTTAAAAACGCTAATATAGCTACGTATGATCAAACAGTTCAGTTTGAAAAGCTTTTCCTTAAGCCTAAGCAAAAATTTAACTTTTAATCTCACAGATGAGAATTTGTATTGCGCGCGACTGAAGGTTAAATAGGATACAGCTTACACCACTACTTTATTTTAAATAAATTATCATGGTATGATTATAAAACAAAGGCAAAATCTATTCCAATATTTGAAAAGAGGAAAAAAAACTGATATAGGTGGTGTTATGCGAAAAGAAACGACACATCTTCTGAAGAAATCTGCTAATAAAAAAGCATGGATGACAGTAGTATCGATACCCAAAATCAAATTCTAATTCTGATTGTTGTTCCTAAACTTCTTATTTCAATTAAATTCTGTTTCAGAGATTGAAAATTTATAATGAGTTCCCAAATCTTCTTTTTCATGTACAGATTCTCATTTTCTTTTTGGCAATTCCGAATGTAATTAGTAAAAAAATGTGTTTTGTTTTCATTTTTATCTATTTGTTTCGAATTTTTAAGATAGGTTTTCATTTCTTTAACTCGATGAAGATAGTGCAATATAGTAGTTTCAATTTAGTTTTGCAAAAACTTTTTTCAGTTTCTTATCGTCTCATCCTAGTAGTTACAATATAATAATTTATCATATCATGTTGATATAAGATTTTGCTTATTTTATTTGTGTTAAGACAAGTATTTTGCTAGAATTATGAATATTAATATTAAAATAGAGTTCCAGACTGATTCATTCCCATTTTAACTTATAGACACATTATTCATTTATTTGACTGAATGAATATCAAAAAGTAACATATTAGGCTTGAAAATATACTTCAAAGTGAGTTAAAGGAAAGAAAAAAAACTATCGCTACCAATTAATAAATTATTATTTATCTGTTTCAACCCTAGACAACAAATTCGGCATGTTCCCAGTGCACTCACACCACCTCATTCATAGAGCTTTCATAACGAGTAAAATGAGTTATCTGAATGTGATAAGTACGTCTGTACTCTTTTTAGTTTTCGAGCTTTGCTGCAATCATTATCTAACAGTCGAATGTTTAGTTATAACTTGTAGAAGTTTGCTTCACCATAATAGGCCACTGTGAATATTTTAGCGTTTTCCCTGCATTTTACTACTATCCCAAAAATTTTTTATGACAGATGGATTCACAAGAAGCCATCACCCTGACTTAGCATCCAGGTCTACTTGAATGACCGACCACCACGACTTCATCGAGCACTGTGGTCCCAGTATAATAGCCCCCATTACGAGCAGATCATGCCACGACCCCCTGTTTTACCGCCATCGGAGATTGGCCCTAAGAGCAACACCACCATTACTGTACCCACCAGGGAAGCGAGAACCTGCTTATTTTATCCGGTAGCTTCTCATCAGTGAACTCGCGGTGCCCCCCATTAGGGTATGATAGCCAACGGCCATACCATGCTGAAAGAACCGGTTCTCGTCTGATCACCGCAGTTAAGCAGCATCGGGCGCGGTCAGTACTTGGGAGGGGGACCACCTGGGAACACCGCGTGCTGTTGGCATTTTTTTTTTAATCGCGGGAAACGAAGCATTGTTTTTTTCCAAAACATGGTGACAACAACCACTCAATTAACCCTAGTACTCATATTCTCTCTTCTCCCAAACGTAAGGCACCACCCTCTCAAATTCAACAACACAAAGACTTGGAAGAACTAACAGTTAAATTACTAAATATTATATTCTTTTGTTCTAAATGTCCTCTTTTTTTGTACCCTTATGTAGAAAATGCATTTTTTTTGCTCTGGATTTTTCAATAAAGTTCCACGCATACCCAACCAACCAACAGGGAGCCGTCCTGGCTCCGAGTTCGGGGTATGCTGTTGTGTTAAGTAGGGTATAGATGGATTAAAAAAAACGTAGAATGACAAAATACGTGTGCAACTACTGCAACAAGGCTATTTGTTGAGAGCACACTTTAAACACCTTTCAAGAGTGCAAACGCAAATTTTCACTCTTTATCTATTTTTTAAATGAAATATCATACTTTTCTTAAGTTACACTAATTTGTTTGAAAAATAAAGGAAATATAAATATACACTTGTTTTAATTCGCAGTCTATGAGTCGAGTGATTAGTAACAGAGTATCACTAATTTAAGTTTAGTTTTCTGGATATGGAAATAGGAAAATAGATTTTATTTATAAAGTAAAGTATTATATAAAATAACCGGATCTTTACGCGGTTATAATACATAATTACCGGATTTGTTATGAGGTTTTATATTTAATGACCGGTAATTATATATATAATATCCGCGGTTTAATAACGATTACTCACATTGACCTAACATATGTATTTTTCAGTAAATTATAAAAGAGACCCAACACGAAATGCAAAAATGAGGCATTATGTCAAAAAAATGTTCGTGAGTTTAAATAATAATGATAAAACAACATTCCTATTATATTTTTTACAAAATTGTAAGTAGAGCTGAAATCGTCATACCATTTTTTTAAAAAAAACAATATTTAACTAATCCATTTGTAAAAGTATTATGTATATCTTAAATAAGTTAGACGATATATTATTTGACTAAATGTTCACTAATTCGATACACAGATTTATAAGCTATATTTCATACACAGATAAAATTGCAATACCGAGAAATGTTTTAAAACCTTATTTCTTTTCACTTTCACTTGCTATCAAAGCAGAAATATTTTGTGTACGTTATGCTATTTACTCAACTTCTCAAAGTTTTTAATTCACAGACATATGCAAATAACTATTAAACAAAATCTCTAATTTAAAGATGCTTAAATATTTTAACTCATCCCTTTCATGTATGCATTCTATGCGGGAGATCAGGCAATTAAGATTTGAAATCTTAAATTCATACCGAAATTTAGTGGAGTGTAAACAAAGGTAAATATACAATTCTTCTTCTTCAAAAAAATTATACTTTATATTTGTATTTTTTTTCTCGTTTACGAAGCATATAGAGTAAAAGTGCCGTAATTGTCAAAATAATACACCTCGAGAATTTGATGAATCTCCACAGTTAATCTCTCCGTGAGTCGGAGAATAACTTTTTTGGAAGTATGTCTGTCTGTCTGTCGGACGGACTGAAAAAACTCAACTCGTATAGCTAAAAAAAATATTGCTGATGTTTGGCATGCTGTTTTTATACCAAAACAATAAATATCCATCAAATTCATGGCTAAAACCGTCTACTGAATATCCGTCTCTTTGGTAGTCAGAGTGGATGTCAACACGATAACTGAAAAACGGAAATGGCTAGACAGATGAGATTTGATGCATAGTTTGATTACTAGAATGATAGATCTGTATAAAATTTTGGACCAAATCCACCTCAGAATTAATTATTTGTTCATCTGTCTTTTAATGGGAATGTGAACTCAAAAAACACTACAAGCCAGGTTCGTGAATATTTGCTTATGATCTTCCCACCCAATTTGTAGACTCTGCGTCAAATTTTGAAAACAATTCATCAAAGGAGGATTGCATGTTTGTATGTGTCTCAGTCTTCATCTAAACAACGGCTCAAAGATGGAAGAGAAAACTGACAGCGCCTTCTGTGTCATGGAAGAATACACAGCGAAATACAACACAGTCTTCCAAGCAGAGGTTCTTGCTATACAGGAGACTAGTATTTGGGCAAGCAAGACCAACCAACAGGTTAAGGTATGGTCAAACAGCGAGTCTAACCTCCATTCAATTACTTCAATTGACACCAAGAGCCCTATTGCTCAACAAACACAGGAAATCTTACTAAAATATACAAACATTAAACTTGGATGGATTAGTCGGATACAGCGGTAATGAAGCGGCGGACGTACTAGCCAAGAAGGAAACACAGCACATACATCCCAGCGCCAAGAAATCATATCAAGAGTCTGCTACAAAAAGAGTCCATCATCGGCTGGCAAAAAGAATGGGACAATGGAGAAACAGGCAGGAGTGTTCACAACGTTTTGCCTAAAGTCAAGACAACTCCTACTTCATACATACATAACCCACGCCGACCGACTCACCCAAAGGGTTTAGAGTCAGCAAGGATCGACGGGGACACTTCTACTCCATGGGAAATGCCCGAACTCCTACTCCATGGAAAATGCCCGAAATAATGTTCACCACGGGTCACGGCCCATTTCCGACATACCTTAAACGATTCAGCATCAGAAACAGCGATTCCTGTGTCTGCGGAAACCTTGGAAACTCCTTACACTATGTTACAAGCTCCTGTTTACAACCTCACACCACCTAACAAAACCGTCAGCTGACCTAGAACCACTTTGGTGGAAAAGAGTTATGAACAACAATTCTAGGGCGAAAATCATGAAACTCATCCACTTCATCGCGGAAAACGAAACACTCTTTTTTTCAAAAGATGGTGACAACAACTAGCCACAGACTCAATTAACCCTAGGTACTCATCTTCTCTCTTCTCCCATATATAAGGCATCACCCCCTCAAAGTCAACAACACACAGACTTGAAAGAATTAACAGTTATATTACTAATTATTATAATCTTTTGTTATAAGTGTCCTCTTTTTTGTATCCATATATATAAAATGTATTTTTTTTACCCTGGCTTTTTCAATAAAGTTTCACGCATACCCAACCAACCGATAGGGAGCCGTCCTGGCTCCGAGTTCGGGGATATGCAGTGGTGTAAGTCGTCATGTGAACATGTTGTTCAAGATATATAAAATACTCTGAAATTATAGATCTATATCAATTTCTAAGCCCAAGCGGTCACAGGAAGAGATCCGTAATTCATAGTTGATTCTCTTCGCTAAACTAAAAACAAAACACACTATATTGTATATGCATATGAAAACTTCGAAGCGGAAACACTGCCTCTGGTTTTATTCTGTCTTCTTAAACTAATATTCAAACTACATGTAAATGCAAAAATCATCTGAATTTGTGTATTTAACCCCAAAATCGTACAGCGGAGTCAATTCACATGAAAAACGTAATTGAGTATGTCATATAACATCTGACTCAAAATTAACATTTCGCTCTAGCCGGATGTATAGTGGCTTCCAAAATGGGATTGGCACGGCGCACTTAAAGTGCATCAAGTGAGAATGGATGGAAGTCGCGCAGGAATGTCGTGTACATTAATGTTTCAGAGTTTGAAATATAAAAGAAAATATTGCAATACAAGTAAACACAGAGATTCATTTAAGAAAAGAATAACACTAGTTTTATTAATCGATATTAATAATTTAATTTCACTTGCATACAATAATTAACACAACTCATAATTCTTCTACGATATTTGAGCATCTAAAAATAGAAAACACTTTTAAAAAATAACTCTTTTAAAGAAGGATTTTTTTTCTAAAATGAATACATCTTTTCCCAGAAACAAAATCTCAAACAAACACAGTAAACGATTGCAGCAGGCAAGAAACGACGCAGAATACAAATGAGTTTTTAATTATTGCTACTTCCCAACGATTCGCTTCTTTTAAATGATCTTTAACTAAATTAACGACCAAACAGCCAATTAAAGCTAATGACCGCAACATAAGTAAATGAATTTCGTACTGCATTTTATTATCGTTAAATATCATTACTGTGGCCACAGAGCAAATGCAATCCCCACTCTCTTTATTTCCACCAACAAAATATAAAGGGACGGGACATAATCCTGTAAGACCACGTCTCCAAAATTAAAGATCTAAGACGCGCAGAAGCATCAGAAAGAGAAGGATTATTTCTTTTTATAATAAGTTTTTTTAAGGAATCATTTTAATAACGGGGTATTTTTCAAATGAGATGGAGTTCCTTTTGAAACGGAGAAAATTCCCTTGAAGTTATTTCTGGGAAAGTTGTTTGAGAATCTTATTTTATCATTATCGTTAGCATAAAAAAGAATAATTCAATGTAAATAAAGAGGGAAAAAGAATCTTTCTGAACTGAACTACTTTGCATATTCATGATTGCTTTCATTATTTTTCCAGTAATGTTTAAGGAAAGTACAGCAGGATCATAATCTAAAGCTGTTAAAAAAATTTCGGTACCATTCTGGATACGTTTTAGATGGTTCTGAAAGATTTTTTCTGCAATAAAGTCTAAAAGTTATTTTTGCTGTTGCTTCTGAAAAAAGTAAAGAAGCTTATTTTTCTAGCAATGATTAAGAGGCATTGTAGACTTTTAAGTATCCACTTAAAAGTAAATGCGTGAGGCTTGACGGATGACAGCTGCGAGAAGAATATTCATATATGTGTATTCGAATATAAAAATATAATAGCACACCTATTTACAATCAATAAAGAAACATAACTATGTACAAATATACAATACATTTCATTATTTTCCCATCTATCGATACACAACTTACAGAAATTCATCTTTATCTTGTCTTATTTGTTCTATAATGGTGGTTATGTTTCAGTTTTTATATTACATTACTTATCTTGGCTGAATAATAACGAAACAGTGTTGCAACAAGCATAATTGTTGTGAGAATTAGTTTTTGATATTTAGAAAGCTGCTGATGTATCGTATATTTTGGGAATACAGTCGGCGCTCATTATAACGACCCTCTGCGTCCCACAGCAAAAGGTCTTTATAACGAGTGGTCGCTATAGTGGATATAATTAAAAAAATGTACGCATGCACACTCACCAGTTCCGTAAAAATAGGCTTTATTTAAAGAGATTCCAACCAAATCCACAAATAATTTTTCATCCTTGGTATCAAAAATAAAATTTTATCAATTAAAAATAGATTCCTGAAATAGATTTTAAAGTAGAAAATAAAGGAATTTTGGAAAACTACCGGGAAGAGTGTCGCTGAATTCGGATGTTGTATTGGGATTAGACGACACTGAACGGTCGTTATAACGGAAGTAAAATAACATAGAGTGCATAGGGAAACACAGTTGGG
>BGPR01001248.1:128112-157265 GCA_013235015.1 Araneus ventricosus | reverse complement strand
TCATATTTTTCAATTTTAGGCTGTCTATTGAGGAAAGAGAATATACTACTGAACTTAAAGTTTTCAAATAATATAAGAGTAAATGTAAAAATTCTGGTGTTTTAAACGTTTCGAGTAACCTGTGCATTCATACTTAGATAAATTATGTGTTTGAAAGTTATGAAGTATATCAAATAACTTTTTAGGAAGGAAATTGCCTTTTTTTAATTTGAGAAGATTTCCCTTCCATTATTTAACATTTTATGAAACTGAAATTCTTGCTTTTATGCTTGATGCGTTTGTTAGCATTCTTGTTCACTTTTATGAACTGACACTTAGAAACAACTTTTATGAAAACTCAGAAATTTCTGCCAGTAACTTTTAAGCCCGAATGTTAGAAAGATTGTTTTTATTTTCATCAAGTTAAACTCATGAAATAATTTAAATGCTGGAAATTTCATAAAACGTTATATAAAAACACTACGGATTAATGTTTCTCATACGAATTCATGTAAAAAGAAAACCTAGATACCTTATATAAGAACGAGAAATCTTTTGATTGAAAATATTCAAAATTCTTTTATGTAATTACATCAAAATAGTGATAGAAGACATTTGAAAGAAAGTTTTCTGAATATGCATCATTCTGTTTTATTGCTCATCTACTTTTCTCATATATTAAATGAAATTTTCTTTAAATGTATAATCCTAGGTTTTAAAATAACAATTTGTACACATTTTTAAATGTAACGATTTGTTCACATTTCTCACCATTTATTTAATTAAGAGTAATTTATCTTTCAAAATAACTTTAAATATAAAAAATAAAATCACAATTACATTTTAAATATTTTAACAATTACAGCTGAAACAAAAAGAAATGTTTATTTTAAACGATATAGAAATACAATACGCGCAAAATCAAAACAATATTTTCTTACCTAAAAATGGCCTTGAATTATAAGATCATTTAGTTTCTTATTCTCATTATACTGAAATAAATTTGAAACCATTCAGAGAATGAAAATTTTCATTGTTGTAAACTGCCGTTTAAGAAAATAATGCCCTTTTTATAATAATGTATCCAACTGGAAAATCGAACTTTCAAACTTTTATAGATTACCATCTTAAAAATCTAATATTTCTCAAATGAGTTGTTAAACATATTTCAACTGAAGAAAAAAAAGTGAAAAAAATTATTTCAGTTCCATATTCCTTTTTTTACATTAAAGATTTAATTTTTACTTGGAATAATCTTTTTACTAAAATAGTTACAGTAATAACTTTTTTATAGATTGAGTGATCTTAATCTTTACAAAGAGCAAATTTAATATTCGAATTTTCTTCAATCTGATTTGTAAGGTAATCTTTTTTCGAGGATCATTAGAAAGCGTAGTACATACTTAAGAACATTATTCTTTAATCATTAATGATATTTTAGTTAACTTAATATTATAAAATTAAAAATTCAGTTAAAAATTACATTGAAATATATTTAAATTTAGTCGTCTATCATCTTTTATATACGTCATTTCAATACATCAGTCAAAACAAAACTCTCATAGAACACCTTAATTTATCATAATAGAAAAATTATTATTCCAGATATTATTCGAATTATAATCTAAAATTTAAAATTGCGAAGGAATATTTTTTGCTGGGTGAAAAGTAATTTCCGCCGGTTAGAGTATTTAGCAGAATTAAACGATACATCTTATATATACTAAACTATTAATATGCATAACTTCAGCGCATTAACAAAGAAAGCCGTTATTGTATGAAAGGTTTGAAGTTACCGAAAAAACCTGTATAATAGTAAATATGCAAGCATTTGGACATTTATAATTAATTGCTAGAACTTTGCAATTTAACTAAGATTACCTCTAAACAAATAGTATATTTAGAAGCATATACATGTGGTATTATATCTCTGTCAAGCAAATTTTCTTTGCAGTATACTAGCTAATACAAGAAAATTACATTTGAAATGTCATCAATGAAAATCATAAAATGGCTCAAAATAACAATATTTTTTCGTCTTTTTCTTATGAGCAGTACCAATGCTGTATCAGATATTTTCTTCTCTTTGTGAACGAACAAGCAAAACTATCGCGCCATTGAGCCATTTGACATTTCACTGGCCCTACTTGGCTAATCTGCGGGAACATTTTTTCTCTTTGTGAACGAACAAGCAAAACCATCGCGCCACTGAGCCATTTGACATTTCACTGCTCCTACTTAGCTAATCTGCGGGAACAATACTGCCCTGTAGATAGTTTTTACACTTCTGCTCCATTGTAGCACCTTATGTGAAATGTGAAGATGATTCAGAACTTACGAGGAAAGACAAAATATAGTAACCCTACGTGCAGCTGAAAAGAGGGCAAATTTGTCCTTCCTATGACTTGGAAACGCAGGAAAGAAATTTGATGTTTCAAGTGATATTGAACGAAAGAATAGTTCAGATTTCGTCTTGTCGTTATCTGAAGCTTCACTATTAAATGCATGTTGTTGCTAGAAGACTAAAAAAATATTTTTCCCATCAAATGCCAAATTCCGTCTATTTTTACTTTCTCGTATGCAAAGTATAATAAAGAGAAAGAATTTTAATAGTCAAAAAATTCGACATCGACTTAATGATAATCACCAAATGTGTCGCTTAAAGACTTTTTCTCATTTTTCTCAATTATGGGTATAGGCTAATTTTTTTATTTATGAAGGCTTATTTTAATATAGCCAGATGGCTAATAATTTTAATCAATCTTATTAACGTTTTGATGTGTGTGTTTTTCCTCTTTCTTTTGAAAATATGCTTTTGCTGTACAGATCTCCTTTGTCCTTTGTTTGGGAAATTTCGGCTAAGAGAAGCTATGTTTGGAGTAATGCTAGCTTCTTACAGAAAAATTTCCCAATTATTATTTTGAATCCATTTCGAATAAAGTTCTTATCTCTTGAAAAAATGGACTAGAATGGATTCCGTGTTTGTTTTTGGTTTTATTCGATTACCTCTGTGTTTATTTTATTTATTTATTTTTTGGCTATCTTTGTATGATATCGATTTCCATTCACCAAGTGTTATATATCCCCCAGTCAGAAAAAAAAAATTGGAAGGAAACGAGCTAAACTAACAAAATTTGGCATTTGTCCTCTAAAAATACTTCTATCAAGTTGGGGATAAGGGAATATGGGAATAGGCTCTTTCTGCCGTTGTCAAATACGCAACGAGATTGAATATGGAAATTTGATGTAGGATTTTAGGACTCAAAATGCAGATTCCTATCCAATTTTTGCAAAGTCCGAGACTGACTTGACTTTGTCAAATTTCAACATGCTTTTTTCACAGACAGTAAAACCAGTAACGACCCTACATTAAAATTGGGATTGTGAATCAGATTTTTGACCCAGTTGGTGAAAGGAAAGAGGCCAAAATGCAAACCCGATTCTTTTCATTACCCTACGAAGCAAAACACAAAACGAACGATATTGTGTAAGCATACGAGAAAGCTGGAAAATATATCACCGCTGCCAGTTTTTTTAATTAATACTTTGAAATAAAACTCAGAGTTTTTCAATAGATTTTTTCCGTTCATAACACTAAATAATTAATCAAATATTTAAAATTTAAAATGGAAACAAGTTATTTTTTCCAAAACCTGCAACGTTTATACTAACTGCAAATATTATGAAACAAAATATCAATACCATACATTTAAAGGTTAAACAACCCTTGAAAAGCTGAATGCTCTTTGACTAGTTAAAATAAAGTACTTAAATTAAATATTTTAGACTCAACTATCTGATTGCCTTACTGGAAGTTTTAATAGCAAACTCTACAAGTAACCCATACTAAAATCCCTCTCTTGTTCATAAAATGTACTGTTTGTTTACACTCTTAAAACTGTAGTTATACTTTCATTGCTGAAACTTCGAGCATAAACTAGATGGCGTCTGGCGAGAATTCAAATTATTTCAGCAGGTTAATCGACTGATTAAAGCGTCCTGACTCTTCAATCGATCTTTTATGATCTTTTATGCCTCGCAGCATTTTCGAGTCAAAATGGTGTAATTGAACTTTCCATCAAAGCTCGTTAAAATTTCATGCTTTAATTGCAGCTCATTACGTTGAGTGGGTAAGAGCATTTAATTAATGTGCGTCTCTTGACAGAATACTGAAATCTTACTGAAGAAGTTTTGGTGATAAACCTGCGAAATTTTGGGAGATAAAATTTATCATCAAGTGAAATTTGAAAATTTGAAATGGATCATTCTTAGCTTATTGTGCTTCTATAGAGATTCTGCTTTATTTTCTATGAGGTGATAAAATTTTGAATTTTATAAGATATTTTCCGGTGACTTGAATTATAAATAATTTAAATAACTTTTTAAAAAATTGCTAATTTTATTGTTTTATTTAATTTCTAAACGCAGTTAATGATTTTTCTTTCAATGTTATATAACGTTGTCTGTATTTGATTAATACTCATTCGTGTTTGACAAACTTTATTAATTTACATAAAATTTTGGTGCCTTTTGAAATTACATCATTTTATGCATTGTAATCCTAAAATAAAATAAAGAGTTATAAAAATTCTTTTTCACTGTTAGGTTTCCCAAAGTATTATTCAATTATTATATTTTTAAATGCCACCTGAGAAATGTAATTTCTCCTACACTTTTAAACCAAGCTTAAAATTTAAATGCGTACGTTTCCCAACAAAAAAAATTCAAAAAATATATAAAGGTGCATTGGTACAAGCATTAGTGTATTTAAATAAAAAATAAGCTGAAAAATAAATATACAATTAATGAAATATGAAAATGAAAAAATTGAGAGGAAACATAAGTATAAAACCTAATGCAAAGTAAAAAAATTGTAACCAATTCATATTATTAAAAATAATTTCAGATTTCATACAAGCACAAGATCACGTCTTTTAATTTTATAGCGAATTTTGCTTGAAATTCATCCTCTCAGTAGCTACTACAGCTATGCTTCATTTACTACAGATAACATTTTATTTATATGTTTCGTTGATTTCGTGTTGACTGGAACCCAATATAAAAATTACGGACATATATTGTATTATTTAGAATGTAACAAAAAAATTACATTTTAACCTTCGAACCACAGTTATTTTAGAAGATTTTTCTTGTTAAAAAGCGCGAACTATTTTTAATCAATATTTATAAGTAAAGATTACAAACAACTCGAAATATTTTTGTAACAATATGAATAGCTAATTATTTGTGTCCTTCGTCAAATTGTTTGGAATAATTGAAAAGCAATTATAATGCTTCCAGAGGCAACAGGACATAGCAAAATTAGTGTTAGGCATTTGTTTAAAAAAGTAAGAACATGAAAGTACTTACAAAATTCTTTTACGTAAGACTTTACACACAATTCTTTTGCGTAAAGTCTGAAAAACGAGGTAATAATGAGTACTTCTTACCAAGAGTATTTCTGATCGGTTCAGTTCGAAATATCAAACCGGTTAGGAGCCACATGAGATCTAGAGGTGTCGGTGTTGTGTTAAAATATATAATTAACTAGGTGCAAGATAAGATATAGTGACGGTTTTGTTTGTTTATTTCATTAAATATTGAACTTCATACTTTCCCAGGAATTAAAGACAGATTTTTTTTAATAATCAAAAGCCGTTTTCAAAATGGAATGTATGAAAAAAACTCCTCATGAAATCTATCAAATAAGGCCAACAGAAACCTATTCGATTCGAGATTTTCATTCCAAAAAAAAATGGAACAAATATTATTGATTTTATATAATACAAATTTGGGAAGCATATAGGTACCAAAAGTTGGAAAAGTCTATGATTTTTCTTCAGTAAACACGAACTATTGGAAATTTTACTGTTCATAAGACATTCCTTAAAATAGTTCACACATACAAGTAATATTTCTGCTGCTTCGCTTTTTCATTTACACATGTTCAAATTAGAAATTTTTTTTCACTTTTCTCACGTATCTTTAAATAATCATGTTGAAATGCTAATTCATAATAATAATAATAAAGAATATGAAACAGAAAGGGTTTGTTTTAAAAAAAAGAAGGTATAATGTTACGGAACATCCTCGACTTAATACCGAGTTCCGTTCCGGTCGAATGGCGAACTGTTTTAAGTCAGATTTATATTTTTCAGCACTGTTTTCATTAAAACGGGCTATAAAAAACTACATGAAACACAAAAAATTATTATTTTTGTGTGTATAATCATTGCATGTCATGTGAAAAATATATAATTTGTACAATATTCAAAGTATTATAAACGAAAATACATTTGAAATTACATTTTAGTTTGAACTCTGAAATTTATTTTTTGTGGTCATAAGTGTGGATGATCGTAAGTCGAAGAAAAGCTGTATTAGACATTTAAATATAGAAAGAAATCTAGATAACGATAATTTTTCTTCAGTGACGTGAATATATTTTAACAATGTTCAGAGAATAATTGCTCAAGCAAAAGTATTGCAAAAATTATTTATATTGCAAAAATTATTTATTTAGGAAACATTTTTTGATCATGTCTCTAGAGTGTTATGCTCTGAACTATGTTTGATTCTTAACGATAAAAAACATCGACTTTGTTTCAAAATGAAATCTCTAATATTCATGAGCTTTTAGAAATTTTTATGAAGCGATAATTAATTCAAAGAAAAATTCTTCGTTAATGTATGACGAACAGTAAACACAAGAAAAAGTTGCCTTCTTCTACTAAACTTCTATATTTGTTCTCGCTGACAATATAAATATTTATTCTATAAAAATTACTAAAAGAGAAAATGCTTATCGATCGACCAGAATTTGTTTTACATATTTCAAGAACTCTTTTCTTTCAAACAAAGATACATACTAGATTCTCTGACTTATTGTTTAAATATTCTACAATTTAGTTAGAGATGAGATAAAATAGTTCCTATTCGTCGAAGAGTTTGAAATAATGCTTTTCTTTAAAATTTATTTACAAAAATGGAATTTTGATGAAAGAAATATATTGGTACAATGTTACTTCGTAATATCTGCATTGAAAAATTTTTCTACATTAATAATTTTTTAAAACAACCTGGATAATGTTTACGATGTCTTACTGTCAACAAATATTTTAAAGTAATATTACCTTACATATTTTGCTCCTTTTTAAATTTTTTATATTCATTTATTTATTTTATAAATCCAGATAATTCTTATGTTATTTCATTGTCAGCAAAACTTTTAAGAAAATACTGCTTTTCATATTTTGCCCCATCTAAATTTTGTACAACAAATTATTTATTTAAACAACCTGAATTTTACTGTCACCGAACTTTTTATTTCCGTCAGTAAATATTCAAGCTTCAATATTTCTTCTATCAATATAAAAGTGAGAGTTTTCGCGACTCAAAAAAGGTTATTTAATAAACGTGAGATAAGTGATTACACAAACGTTAGGATAAGAGTTTAGATGTTAAGCAAATTATTTGAGATCGTCTGCTAAACATCTTTTTCCTTCTTTTACAATAATAGGAAGAGTCAATATTTAAACAGAAACGACTCTAAATCAATATATGCGCGAGCCAAAAGATAAATGTAAATGAGGTATTCTAAGACACAGATCTTATGAATTTATGTTGTTTAATCAGAAATATATATATCAAATGAATTGTCTTTCCATTTCAAAAAATGAAAATATTTTTTGCAACGCGAAAAGTACTGTTTTTTAAGAAATCAAAATCCTATTAATTTCACTGTTTCTAGAAAATATGCTTAAATGTTCTTTTGTTTAAACTAATTAATGTAGAGGAAGAAAACAAGATCCAAAATATAATAAGATTATTATTGATTTTTCTCTCGAGGAAAATATGTAATTATAGCTGATTTAGAATCGATGGAATAAATGAAAAACAAGCATATTTCTGTATCTTGTTTAAATTCTAAAATGTATTTTGTTTAATATTTAGAATGTTTACTTTTAATTAAACAATTGTGCTTTTCATAGAAAATGAGTCATGGGTGATATTTGCTTTCAATAATGAAGTATATAAATTTTTAAAGATATTTTGTAGATAAAAAGTTGCTATATTAAACTTAAATATGTTTATTTTAGAGTAGCTTAAAAACAATCAACTAGAAAAATAAGAATAAATTTTAAAATAAAAAATATTTTAACGTAAACTTTAAACAGAAACAGCAAAAGAATTTTATTTAAAAATAATAAAATTTAAATAATAATATTTAGAAAATTAAAATTTAAGCAAGGTTTAAGTAACTCGAAATTTCAGCTGCAAACAAAAAACAACGAACAACGGAAATCAATATCATGCAAAGAAAGCCAAAAAACAAAGATAAACTCAGAGGTAATAATAAAAACAAAAAAGGAATCCATTCTAGTCCATTTTTTCAAGGGCTAAGGACTTTTATTCGAAATGGATTCAGAATAATAAATGGGAAATTTTTCTGTAAGAAGCTTGTAAATATAGCTTCTTATAGCCCGAAATTTCCCAACAAAAGACAAAGGAGATCTGTGAATCAAAAAGTATTATTTCAAAAGATTTATTTTAGAGTAGTTATTATTTTAAAGAATTAGTGAAAAAAATCATAAGATTAATTTCAGTTTGAGGAGAAAAAATCAAAATCAAGACAAAATGATGGACTAAAGACGTTTCACGGTATTTTGTCGTACTCTTTACATGAAAATGAATTTCTAAGAAATTCTCCTTATGCATTTAATGAATAGGAAAATATTTAAAATACTTTTATTTTAAATCTTTGAATTTCAATGCACATATTTTATAACTTATCTCTTACACAAAATGATAGGGAATTTTTAATTAAAAATTTTAAAGGGAAAATGAGTTGGATATAGAGTTATGGGATATTTCTACAATTACTAGACATGAAGATTTATGTATCGAAAATTTACAAAGTAAAATGCATTATTACTAAGAAAGTATCTCTTTACATTAATATTTATACTATTATTTATCTGGACAATAATTATCCGAATTATATCTTAATTTTAAAAGTACCAATGTTTAAATTCCTTCCGCGCATAAGTGTCAAACGATAAATCAGTCACGAGGGGATTTCACAATGGTCCGGTTCAAACGATCATTATCATTTGGGGTTCACTTCAAGAGCATTTGAATATGAGTAGCGTAGACAGTGCGTCGCCCATTACTTCAATGTGTGAATACGTACTTCAAGCAACTGAAAAGAAATAGAAGGATTATTTCCTTTCGCCATGGTGCGAAGATTATTTATTTTCTTTTCAGAAGACATTTCTTTTTGTGCGATGAAGAAGTAATTTATGATTTGCTGAGGTTCCTCCCTTTTCTTCTAATCCATTGTGGTGTCTTTTAAACAGCTGTTCTTCCGTTACATATTTAAATTGTCGTGGTAGAAATATTTAAACGAAAATTTAAAATTAATTTGAGGCTTTGTCAGGTTATCATGTACCTTTAAATGTAAGCACATTTAATATTATTGTCTGACAGAAGCATGACTTCAATTTTTTTTATTGTTATAACAGTGTATGACACCAGATAAGTGGCAACAGTCAGATGTTGACTTACTTTGAATTTGATTTTAAAAATAAGAGGTGAGTACGGGTACGGTTGAACAATGTGAAGTTGTACGCAGATACGAAGTGTAATAGTTGATTTTTAGTGTTCTAATAAATGTTTGTCTAGTCTTAGAAGAAGTCTTATGAATGTCAATCTGGAAGCTAACAGAAATCAGAAGTGGGATAAATTAGAAACATATGACTGAAAATCTCAGTGACATTAAACAAGACGGAACGAGTTTGAATTTCAAAGTACGTTACGAAATTGTATAATTCGCTCCTCTATAATTACAATATAATGAATCTTTATTTGCAAGTTAAAATTAATAAACTAGAAGTGTACTAAGTGCGAAAATGTCTATTTTCGCTGAAGCAAGGAAGTGCGACTTGAAAATATTGGCTGAGAAACTTGGAGAAAAGGTCGATGGCAGCCATAAGTTGAAAGATTTGAAAACGATTATTTTGGCGAGCAAAGAGTACGATGAAGAATACGCCAAGGAATGGTTGAATACGATAATAAATGAAAGAAAATAAAGAGATGAAGTTTCAGAACGGAAACGTCAAGAAGAAATTGCAGAACAGAAACACCAAGAAGAAATTCAAATGGAGGAACGTAGGAGAAGAGAAGAACAAGAATACGAGGACTTGAAGCGAAAGGAAGAATATGAGGAACGGAAGCGAATGGATGAAATGGAATTTGAGCTGCAAAAATTACGCCTTCGAACAGAAGGTAGGTTTTCAAATTCCGTCGCCAATCAAAACGTAAACAGTACACAAATGAAGCCAAAGTTAGAGATTCATCATTTGATGCAAAAATTGAATTCCGACGAAAACGATATAAGATTATATTTAATTATGTTTGAACGTCTGGCCAAACAAGCTGAAATATTAGAAAACACTTGGGTAACTCATTTGCTTGGCGTATTGCCGTATGACGTTGCGCAGTTAATCGCCAGAGAACCAGATGAGATTGCAAACGATTATAACGAAGTTAAAAAGATATTATTAAAACGGTATAAGATAACGCCAAAAAATTTCGACAAAGGTTTTTTATGCATAATAAGAATTTAGGAAGCACCTGGAAAAACTTCGCCTATGAATTAAGAAGTTTTTTCAATGAATGGGTAAATGGAGTTAAAGCAGACAGTTTTGAAAAGTTGGGCGACCTTATCATAACGGATCAGATTAAATGTAAAGTGTCTCAAGAAGTAAAAGATCATTTTATAGATGACTGGAGAAGCTGTAATGAAGACGATGATGACTCTAGTGAAAATTCTGATGATGAACCTGAAATGCAAAGACCCAAACGAACTCTAAATAAACCAGTGCGTTGTGGAGCTTTTATGTAGGACAGATGGAACTTTTTAACTTTATATTTCATTTTATTATAAATGTATTTTTCTTCTGTTTTTGTATTGATATTGTTATAATGTAAGCTAAAATTTGATTCAATTGAGGTCAATTGAAAAGTCAGGATGGTCGAATGTAAGCATATTTAATATTTAAGCCTGACAGAAGCATGACTTCAACTTATTTATTGTTATAACAATGTATGATATCAGATGAGTGGCAACAATCAGATGTTGGCTTGCTTTGAATTTGATTTTAAAAATAAGAGATGATTACGAGTACGAGTACGGTTGAACGATGCGAAGTTGCACGCAGATACGAAGCGTAATAGATGTTTTTTAGTGTTCTAATAAATGTTTGTCTAGTCGTAGAAGAAGTCTTATGAATGTCAATCGAGAAGCCAGCAGAAATAATTTTGGTCGATAGGCACTAAGGATTTCTCTTTTGGTTTCCATATTTCTGCGTACCCGTCTCATAATATTAAGAATACACCCGTCTCAAAAGGACTAATTCGTACGATTGTGACATCACATGGAACGATCACAATGATTTAACGTAAATGTTTATCAATTTACGTTCTGAAACAGTTTGTTGTTAAACATTAAATGCTTATTATAAGTCAAACTGGTGAAAGCTGATTTTGAACAAAATATAGTTTATAAACTACAATTTTCTTGATGTAAGTATACATCATTTTCATTTACTGCCTTATTATACTACAGATTTTCTTAGCATAATTATCCAATTTAGACCACGTTTTTAATATTAAATATATGTGAATTCTATTATCGTTTGATATTTATGTTCTAAATTATTGTTCTTAAAACGAATTCCTGTCTCAAGCGAAAATGTTAGACTTCTGTGTTTTCGGTGCATATGAGTAGTTTGGGATAAACAAGGAATCGACCTCATTTCCAATGTGAATATTCATCTCTAAAGAACTAAAATATTATTTTCTCATCGAGAGGAGGTAATTAGTTTCCATTAAAAGGAAATGTTTTTCTGATATAAGGTTGTAATTTATAATTCCTTATGTTTTCATTATTGTTAGGATCTCTATCTACCATCTGATATTGAATTAGAATGCCTTTTTAATTGAAATGATAATGAGCTATTAAAATGGTTATTTTGTATGAATTATTTATTAATTTAAAAATATAAAACTATGCAATATGCTTACCTGAAACATTTAAAGATATTTTAAATAAATGTATGCATTTTGTGACTTAGAAAATGCATGAAGTTTCAATTTCTCATGTGATGATTATTTTTCTAACTATAAAAAAGATGTTATCTCTTGATGTTAACATTTTCCTTACTGTTGTACCGGAAATGTTTTTACCTTTGAATGCGTTTCGGTACAACTTCTGTACCAGACATAATTGAGGAATTTACTCCCCACATTGACAACTTCTGTACAGACATAATTGAGGAATTTACTCCCCACATTGAACGCAGTTCTTCTGGTTTAAATCCCTGTAGCCTAAAGTTCAATCTTTAACTTAGAATTATAAATAGACCATATGGCTGAAACCGGAACAGAATGTATAATGAAATTCGAAGAAAATCATCATGCATTTGGCATGCAGCTAATAAAAAATGTCCAAAGGAAATGAAAATTTGAAATGCTTATTAATTGCTTGGGTGAAAGCACATCGGAAACTATCATGATAATGTTTGTAACAAATTAATACTTTTATTTATGAGTTTGTCCAAGAAAATCATACTTTAGACGACAATGTTTGTGCCTTCCCATTTAAATGTTTTGTGTTTAAACAAAATCAGTTTTATTGTAAACTACAATAATGAAGAAAATATTATAATTTTATAATAAAGACCTTAATGAATCGTGCGGTAATCATCATAAAGAGCAGTGAATCAATACAAATAAAAGAGAAATTCACAAATAATTTGTATGATACAGAAATTCAAACCATTCCATAGATTGTTTTCAAATTTTGCTCACAAATACTATAACGCATAAGAAAAGTTTTAATGAAATTTTCATAACAATCAGTTAATTAAATTTTAATTCATAAAAATCTATGTTTCCATGAATAGAAAAGATTATTTTGTAATTAGTGCTAAGTGAAAATATTACAGATAATTTAAATCATTTTATTTATTTAACTCCCAATTCCTACTCGCAATGCTTAGTTAAATGAAGTCTAATTCTTTAAAAATTAAAATAAGATTCTTTATAAATAACTTAATGAAAAATAATTAGCTTTTAGTAGTTTTTAAAAATCTCTTTGGTGCAATTGATATTCTCATTTTATTTCAAAATTAAATTGCAGACGAGAAGAGGATTTTCTATATTATAATGATTTACAGTGAAGTATCTTTTCTACATTAAAAGAATTATATTGAACTACAATAGAACCCAGGAAATATTCAGATTATCTGGGAAATTTGGTAAAATACTCTTGATATACCAAATGCAGTAGAGTATTGGTTCTGGGTGCTTTCTGAAGGCGTACAGAAAGATCAGGTGGCGATTCGCACGGTACAGTGGCAAAACAAGTTGAGGGTAAAAAGATGATAACCGAGTTTGTTTCTACAAATTAAGAGGCTACATCCATTTTTAAAGACCAATTCGAATACTACTTTTAAGTTTGGAATACACATTAGCTTTGTTTCTGATTCGTAATTCTTATTTTTCCTTCATTTTTTAGTAAAATGTTTCAGAAAATTTTAAAAAAAGATGTTCGGATTACTGAGGTTCGTATTCCCGAGGTTCCACTGAATTTAAAAAAAATACGCTTATTTACATTCGTGTTGGTATTCTGGTAGAGTTCTGATTTTAAACATACTTTTATTTTTAGACGTTTACACTAAGAGACCAACAGTAAACATTAAAACTGTAGCTTTTTGTATGTTTTGAGTGTTTGTTATGGTATAAATACTTCAAATTTTGCTCACAAATAATGGAATATACGGTATGTTTTAGCGCAAGTTTTTTGACAATTATCAACAGTTACAGCAACGGATGCAGTTAATTCTTTATTGATAAAAGACAAGAAAATCTTTTCATCCCGAGTAGCGTCGGGCTATGAGTTCGTACAAAAATAAAGAAACTTCCGTATAAAATATTCATTTTCGTACTTATGCTATATCGATTACATTTCCGGTAAGGTTCTTCGCTTTGTAAAATACTATATTATCGAAATACAGTATACTCTCTATTATCCGTGCGCGGATCATCCGGTTTGCGGATTATCCGTGCTCATTCCGGACTCACAAAAAATTTAAAGACAAACATTTTCAAGCTTATCATGCATGTAAAATTGATGTTGATGTTCGATCGAGAGATCCATTCAGTGAAACTAGTCAGCCGTGGCGGTGGAGGCTATAGAATTTATTTTCTTCTTCCTCCAAGTGCAATCTCTACCGATTCAACCCCTAATTTTCCGAGAAATGAATCGTCCACTTCCTGCTAGCTCGTTCTCGCACGAACACGCTTCTCCCTGACACGTCATTCTTTAACTTCTTCGTCTTCTCTCACAGTCGCACGTGTTCCTTTAGTTTTTGTATCCTGTTTTTCGTCAGTTAGTAGCGCGAAATTTTTTACTGGTAAAAATGAGTGGTGTGAAACGAAAACGAAACATTTTAAATGTTAAACAAAAATTAGAAATCCTTCAAAAACTTGATAATGGAGAATCAGCTAGTACTGATGCAGAAGATGTACTAAATGAAGGAAATACAATTTCTCATTCTGCTGCTCTACAATGTGTGGAAACTTTGTTAGATTATATGGGAGAAAGAGGATTTCATTACGGTGACATCACTGCTGTTCGTAAAACATGTGTCGATATACAACAAGAGATGAACAAACAGCAGAAGCAAAGACGCATAAAAGATTTTTTTAAGCAGTAAATGTTAAAAGGAAAATTCCTAGCTTGATGTTATACAGCATGCAAATGTAAGTAATTTTTATATTTTTGTACTGATGTTGATTTTTTCTTTAATAAAAAGGATTTTTCGGATTATCCGTGTTTTTCTGTTTTCCGTGCGACCCCTCCCGGTGATTAACCCGGATAATCGAGAGTGCACTGTAACTCCAAAAATGAAAACAAATAGTGAAAATTTATTATTTTTATACCATTCATATAATGAAGTTTTCAAATGGGATTTTTATTTTAATTGTACAATGCTTTGTTGTCTAAATGGCTGCAGAACATAGATGATTCAACGACCATTTAAATTGTTATTTCGGCTGATAACATTAAAGTGTTTCTTTTGCACTTAAATGGGGATAGATTACTCCAGATTCTACTACTATAAAAAGTAAATGATAAATTGTATCGCATGGATTTTTGAACAAATATATTCTTTACTATAAGAGACACTGAATTGCATTATAAAAGGAAATATTTATTTCAGTTAATAACAGTACAATGTTTTGTTTCTCCTGAATTGGCTGTAGAATATTGAGAATTGCACAACTATTAAAACTCAAAGCTATACATTTTTATTACATGGATTTTTTGCTACATACTTGAAATCAAGCAAACGGTATACTTAACGTGACAAGATACAAAAAGAAAATTAACTTTCTAAACCACAAGGAAGATGTCGTTAAAACCATGCAAGCATAAGAAAAACAATTTTCCCACCTCATTCAAATTCAGGAACAGTTATTTAAAAAAATACTTCTCCTCTTATTAAAGAACTGTTCTAAGCTCAAAAATAATAGTCATTTCAAATATGTCTTTTTACGCGAGGTGATGATGAAACATTTTTCCTTTTTTTCATTCAGTTTTATCTTTTCTATTATCTTTACTCTTTAAGCGCCAATGCTAATCACGTTCACAATTACACTTCATTGTACTTGGGAAAGACGAGTTAGGGCGGGAGAGAGAGCTGGATAATCGTTCGTTAAACTACTTTCCCAAAAACTTTTCTTGTGTGGGGTGGGAGAAAACTTTTACGGGATCTTCGTTCAGAACGCAGGAAGTGGGTTGGGGTTACCTATTCCGCATAATTGCGGGGTGTGTACGGACGCCGGAAAATAGCTGCTTCGTGCTTTTAAAAGGATGAATATATGTAGATGAGGGAAAGTAATTGCTCCCTTATATTAAGAAAATGTCGGAATGGGAGAATTCCAAGAATTTAATAAAAGACCACGATGTAAAAAAGGTGATGAGAAAAAAATAGATAATGTGAGAAGAAGAGAGAAATTCCTCAACTCCAAGACATGGTCTCTAAATTTAAATATCATAAGTTCGTCGTGGATTCGAAAATATTCTTTTTCTGAGAACTTCCAGCATAAATTGGAAATGCTTGAGCAAGAATTTTGATGAGGTTCTATTTCATAAGTCTTATCCATATCGAAATAAACTTCTTCACTTTCGTTTTTTATCAAAGTATAACTTTCGACTTGTAGTGTCATTCCTTTCACCTATTTAAAAAACTAACTTTTTTTAAAGTCATTCAAGCATCATAAAAGTGTACTTATTTTTCTGTATGAAAGGATAACCTTTTAAATAATTATTAAAAAATGGATTCCATTTCCTACATTTGAATTATTTTACAAAAAATAGTGGCTTAGTTTTTCCCTTTTTAACAAAAGAGCTTATTATTAAAGCTCTTTTCAAGTGCAGCTAAGAAATAAGGATTTTGAGCAAAGCAAATAGTCATTTCTGGATACTCAGATTCTAGCTGTATTATAAAACTATTATTTAGAGGATGTGATTTAAAATTAAGATTTATTCAAAATCTGTTAAAATTATAACGATTGTTTATAAAATCATCTTTCAATGAAAATGAATCAAACATTTTTAATTTAATTGTAACGAGTTATGGACATTTACAGTCATTTTTTCTGATGGTTAACTTTTACACATAGCGCCTTACGCTATAATACAACAACCATAATGTTATATCCCAGATAGCACGTACGTTTGCAGCAAGTTTAATTTCTACTTGATATTTTCTTGTCATGTCAAATTTGACGCGTCAAACTTGAAGCGAAACTGTGGCAAACTAACAATGCAGAATCGCCACCCTCGCTTCCAAAACGAGTTTGCCACAAGTTCGCCGTAACAACTAGCGCCACCCCTCTTTGCAATGCAAGCTTGCTGTGAGTTTGCAAAACAAGCTTGCTGCAAAGATGATAGCACAATAACAGATCTTTGTCTCTGTTTTAAAAAAACATCCGATTTTTAATAGCATCTCCTAGACCGTCCTTCTTTTTATTAATTCAATAAATCAATGATAATTTGTGAAAAAACTAACTTTTTTATAAACAAAATTGAAGCATTTTCTATCTTTTTACTAGAACTCGTACTTTAAAGAAAACTTTATCGCCTTTTTCTTAACGTTGAAATTTTAACGATTATAAACAAAATAAAACCAAAAAACAGTCAATGTTTGTTGAAAAATAATAACTTATACATTTTGTACCATTTTAAAGTAATTACTTTTGAACTCTAATTTCATAATTTATTCTAGTAGCAAAACGAAGTTATTAGCGAAAATCGCTCTCTCTTTGACTTTAAATCATAAGTTTCAACTCAAAAAATTAATGAAATCAAGAAAACAGTTTAAAATAAATCGTATACGAATTGAATCGAACGCCGAGTGGTTAGGGCTTCAGCTTCGGAAGTGGTAGGTCGCGTGTTCTAATCCGGGTTATGTTCGTACTCTGTTTTTGCTATAGCTTGCAATGAGTTTGACGTGACAAGCTTGCAGCATGTTCGTCGCGTGGTGACTTCGGAGCTTGCGTTAACTTGCTGCAAACTTGTTTTAAGTTTGCACTCTTGTCATGTCAAATTTGTTGCAAGCTTGTAGATTTGCAGAGCAAGGTTGCTGCAACTTTGCTGCAAACTAAAATTGCTATCTGGGATATCACCTGGACCTCCTTGTATAATTTAATTATATGGCATTTTTCTGTTTAACTTTGTGGTATAATGAAAAGAACTGTGGACCACTTCTCCTAGACAAATTGAATATAAAATTTCTAGTAATCAATTAAATTTGAGTTCTACATTTTATCTGAGGTAATCTTTTTTTTACTTAATTCATTGACAAATAGCATCCCCATAGCCCTCCCTTTGAATTTTCGATCCCAAGTTCTATAGTAAAAAGGACTTGTTTCCGTATACTTGGCCTACCCTTAAAGTTTCCAAATGAGCTTTCGAGACCTCCTATAAATAAACCATTATCATATTTTTATCAAATTATCTCAATAGTTTATTATCACCTTGAAATTTTTTGAGGCTAAAGGAGTACCAAATTTTCTATGACGTAACGGCAATCTAACTACATTACACACCGAAAGATTTCCTTATAACAAAGCAGAAGAAGTAATTGAGAAAAATGATTATTATTCCTATAATTCAATTTCCCAGTCATAAAGTCGAGATGATCAAAAAAATAATATTTGCCACATTTCGGTGATGTTCGTTAATTCACTTGAGACGAACTATTTAATTAAATATAATTTCTCTAACGCGTTTCTAACGTATAATTTTCTCACTGTTCACATAAATTGTAGGAGTATTTTCAGAGATTTTGCAAGCCAAAGCCAGGTGCTTGAGAAAAAATCGTAGAAAAAACTGGCATTAATAAAGGAAAGTAAGAGTGACAAAAAATACACACAGCATGAATTAAAGGAAAAAGACTTTGATCGATTTTTAGCGTTAAAGAGGGCTAGAATGATCTTTCAGAATGCTCTAAATGGTCTTTTTGCAATCAAAAGCACTTAGGCACTTGGTAACGCAAACGCACTTCAAGAATTTTAAACCTGATTTCGTGAAGTAAACAACCAATGATGAATCATTCTTTTTGTGAGAAATCTGTTTAATTTTAAATGAATCGTTTGATTATAAAGGGAATTCTAGGTCAAATACACCAAATTCCCTCTATAGGGTTCAGAAACCAAAGAACAATTGAAAAATACTTTCAAATTCTTTTAAAAAGACCAGCCATTTTTTATAGTATGAAGTTTAAAAAAATGGCCGCCTAAAATAGAATGCAATCATTTTTTCGTTAATTTCTCAACAAAATAATTTTATTAGTCATCTGTAATATTTTAAAGTTAAGCTTTGGCTTAAGATGGCTTTTTTTCAGTCATTTCTTTGTTATAAAGTAAAAGTTACAACAAGTTTCATTAAAGATCTTCGGAGAAACATAGACTTATCAGTTTATAACTGCGATGCTGTTCAGACTTCTTTGAAAGAAAATCAGTGGTTGGCTCCAAACTAGAATACAGAGAAATTAAGTAAAATTTTAGATGCCTCGTATTTTTCGACAGTGGATTTACCTTTCCTGGTTTTTTTAAAAACAATGTCTGACTTTTTGTGCTATCTGCAGTTTTCACACTTTTAGGAATTTAACGGCTCAGGCGAAATTAAATATAAGTTAAATTTTGAACATTTATTGAAATATGGTCCACTATCTGCTATCTCCAAGAGGATTTTATATCATATTTATTAGAAGGATTTTATTGCTTTTGATAGACTCTGTATTTTCTACTGAAATGTATCTTCAGGTCTCTTAGAGCGTACCAGGGAATGTAAAGGAGGAGGACTACTAAATTTCATCCGTTTACAATTGAGTAAAATAAAGCAAAAATCTTATTTTAATCATTAAATTCATACTCGCTGAAAAGTAGTCACCGGGTCTGCTACATGGGCTCGTTTTGGTTTTCCTTTTCTAATATCTGAGAAGGATCATTATCACTAGTTCTCATACTTACATTTCACATATTCTCAAACCAATTCTTGTTCGCTAGGAACTAGTTCATAAATATCCGTCGGTGTGTACGAGACCTATTATTAAATGCAAGTTCCTCTTTTTGTCAATCGATGATATTGCGAAAGGCCTCACAGATTTATAGAGTGTCTATCATATGCGACGTTTGCCACTTCCCGATCGCTAAAATGGCTCGATTTGTGGCGGCTGAAAATCTAGTCTCTTATCTTTTCTCCTCTCTTCCAAGTACAGGTTTATTATAAAGTATGTGAATTTTGGCCAGGCTCCTTAAACAAGCAGGTGGTAATGTTAATTTTCTGACGGTCATCAAGATGTCCACCGTACAGAGGATAGCGAAAAGTCGTTCCTTGTTAATGAAGACCATGTAGAGCTGGTGAGGCAACTCATTGTGGAGGACTGTCGTATGACGATTACGATACGCAGAAACTATTTTCTGCGGATATTTCAATACTTGTTATCTGAATCACGGGCGAATCCAGGATTTGGGTCTGGGGGGCGGCTGAGGTCATAAAAATTTTGTATCGTCGTGACGAATATCAAACCTCATGGCTTATGTAAACCAGAACACTTTACTTTACAAACTTTATTCACTTGACAATAAGAATAATAATAAACGCTACAATATTTTCGATAATTTAATAAAAAATGCAATGAAGTAATAACTAGCCAAAAAATGTCTTCGACCGCGTCGACGCTACAAGTACAAGTGGAATGACTAGAAAAGTAGGCAAATTTGCGAGCCTGTCAAGCCAGAAAGCAATGTTGTCACGTTTTTATTATTTTTTAAAAAGGGAAATTAAGAGCAAACAATTGTAGAGATTTAAAATAAAATCAAGATTTCTGGCTTATCTCGGGTAGGGGGGGGCTGCAGCCCGATAGCACCCCCCCGGATTCGCCACTGATCAGAATTCATCACGAAGTACCTTTCATTCAGGAAATAGTTCGGCGCCGAAGAAAGCGGCACCCGAACCCTCACTCATCATATATTTGTTTTCCATCCCAGGCGACAAACTTCTACAACACAAGAATTCAAAAATCGATCCAGCAGTATGACAAGTATCTCTATTCCTGTGATGAGTGTTTTGTATAAAGCCTGAACGAATGCTGTATTTTTCGTAGAAATGTTTTCATATATTTATGTTTTCAATCCATTTACTGTTATAAGGAAACTTAAGGTCTGGATAATTCTCGTATCAGATTAATTAATACTTCATTTTGAAATTACATGCGGGATACTTTGGGGAAAACCTCACAGTTTTAAACCATGGTCAGCTTATGCGGACAACGTAGGAGATGGCTCCACACTCTTTAAATTTTCAACTATTTCCTTAGTAGAAGAAATCTACTAGAAATGCAGTTCATATATGTATCTTATTTTGTCCTAAAGTGTCAGCACTTGGTATTATATTTGTTATATTTTTATTTATACTTTTAAAAGGAAATGTTTGTGTGTGTCTGTGCGCGTGTGTGTGTGCATGCGATGTCCAGACGAATCGCACTTACAGTGATGAAATGTGACACACAGGTAGTCGTTATGGTAACTCAATGCACTTTGAAGGCCGAATTTTAAAATTTAATCTGAAAATTTTTGTATTCAATGTTTTGTGTTGTTTTGGGTCATTTTTGGTATATATTTTCCCATTACATCGTATCTGATAATTGTAGGAAAAAATAGATACAGCATTAGAAAGAGCAAAGGATTTCCGTTCTAATGAAGTTTGTTACGAACGTCTAACGTAATTTGCTGAACATTGAGAAATTTTTGGAAAAAAGTCACTTTTTTGTTAATTTTTCGTTCGGATTTCTTAAAATTCTCGCATCCGACGTTCTAATAAAGCTAAAATTTTCAATTTTTTTTAGCTGATAACTGAAACGTTTCTGCCGAGTTTTAAACAAGAATGGTTAAATTACCTTCTTCCGTTTTCTTATAAATTAATTGTTCCCTAGTCAGTTCAAAGAGTTTTATCGCAAGTTCTTTGCGAGGCTTTCTCAGGAGCAAGTAAACGTTCCCAGGATGCATTGTTGCAATTTCATTGACTGGCTACGCAGAGCGCAGGAGACGTCATAACCTTTAACTGAATGACTTCGATTATTATTTTCGGCAGTGTCTTAACACGTTTCTTTGCCTCGCATATTTTACTTGCTGTCAAATAATAATAATTCACTTTGCAATTTTTTAATATTGTTTTGGATTAAAGTACTCTGTACTGTTTTTCTACAGCTCAAATGTCATTATCGCGAAGAAAAATAAGCGGGAAAATCAATAATATCTGTCTTTTGTTTTGATTTTGTTTTCAAAACTCTTTTGTGTCATTGTGGGTAGTTTTTTTTTTCATTTTGTTGACGTCCTAATTCCATGGGCAACGTCGTGAGCGTACTGCTTGTATTATATAATAAAAACATCATTACTTGGTGGATATGTTCTCCTCTCGATATTCCCGCTTACTTCAACAATAAGGTGTATTTTGAGCGTAGCTTCGTCGTAGAGTGATGCGAATCAAATACGCATTTTGCACATTTTCCCTATATCCGATTGCATCCAAAATTTCATAACCAATTTTAAAAATTTTGTCAAGACAACATTCTAAATTTCTTCAAGCTTTTTGATATTTTAATCATGTTCACATTCATACGAATAGACATTCAGTTCGTTAGTGGATTGGTCCTTATTTTGATACAGATCTACAATTCTAGTTATAAAGCCATAAGCCAATTTATAGCCATCTATAATATTGCGTTTTTTAATTATCGTAACATTGTGTTTTTTGAATTATCGTAACATTGTGTTTTTTGAATTATCGTAATATTGTGTTTTTGGAATTATGGTAACATTGCGTTTTTTGATTTATCGGACAGACTTGCTGTCGATGGATTCCGTATAAACTGAGATAAAAATCTACAATTTGGTGTAAAGATCGCATTAATGATTTCATCTGACCATCTCGTTGCATTTTTGATATATTGTGTTCACAAAGAGACAGGCAAATAGGCCGACTAATAAAAAAATGCGTTTTCAGCATTTTAAAGGCCTAAAACTTCGAGGTTCATCAAAATTTCCAAGTCTCACTTATTGAACATTAAAATATTTTCTCATTCTCTTCTTCATTAACAAAAAAATAAAAAAAGTAATTTAAATTTTACATTTACAAATAAATTACTTAAACTGAATACAAAATGTCTTAAATTGGCAGAATTTGATTTTTTACTTTGGACATTTTATAGAGCAAATGCCACTGCAGATGCCTAAGATTTTTCTTTTAGCCATCAATTTCATTGTAAATTTCATCACGTTCCTCTCAGCAGTTATTACTGCCATGTCCATTACATCCATCAAAGTAATTCGAACATGAAAGGCCATGAAATAAATAGCATGACATCAAGTCATCTTCGATAAAGATGCTCCATTTCTCTAAATGCTCTTTTCTGCTATTTTTTAGGATTTTTATTTTCCAGAAATGCGCATTGGGGCGTTTTAATTTAACGACTAGAGCAAAGCTATTGGCAGTTGAAGGAATTCTTGACATCTTTCTAACACATCAGAATTTATTGTTGTTCTAGAAAATAGCAAGATAAAATGTCTGTAGCGTTATGGAATGACGTTTCCTAGCCTTTATTATGTTGCATGATGAGCATTGCTTACAGTTACTTGTACTATTATGTGAATTCACACGTAATGGTTATGGCATTATTAATGAAATTTTCGTATCATATATTTAATAAAAGCAATTTGTGTCATACTCTCTCTTTTGAAACATTTTTACAGCTAACGCTGTGATTTAACAGGAATATCTGACAGCAATTTTTTGAAAAAATTATTTTATATAGAAAATATAAATAATAAATGTTTGTGCCTTGTGGTACCAGTCCTCAGAATAGACGAATTAATCTTTTCATTCCTTATAAACACTGATAATTTGTATTCACACTGTATTATAACACTGATTTTTTAGTTTATTTAATGAAGTGAAGAATTGTATCAAATGAAAATGTTTGAACCAAAAATGAATGGTTCTGTCACTTTGAAAACGTTAAATACCTTCCTTGATATAATTTATAAAGTTAATAGAATTCTATCTTGCCAAAATGAAATCCAAGTGAAACCTCGTTGCCTAGAGATGCAGTCCCTCTTTTGCCCCCAGTTTCAGTGAGAATTTTATAATTGACATTTAAATAAAAAGTAAACTGTTCAACTTTAAATCTGAATTTATTTTTGGGGTAGGGAGAGAAAATTATTTTGTCTTGATTAAGCGGTATGCATGAAAGGCATAAAAAATTAAAACAGAAATCGCTTGAAGTCACTTATTGAACTCTAACTGTCAAATAAAATTATGAGCTAAGGGATAAAATAGAAAAAATGGGGGATCTGTCGAAGAAAAATGTCCAGACCTCCAAACAATGGCTGCCTCTTATTCTAATGTTAACCATTCAACTATTAGTTTTCTTTATTATGTAATAAGATAACAGCTTCTACTTCGAAAAAAAGTCACCGTTTTGATTCTGTTATGAGTCTAGAGAACAATTGATGTGCAAGTGATTTTTTTTTACCGAATTGTAACTTTTATGACAGTTTTTGACAATGTGTGAGAGGTCTTTGGAAACATTTAAGCTCAGGGTATGAAAATTTTAATTTGTAATCTTAACCCGTTAGCGCCCAGCGTCCTATTTATAGAACATTTACATATCACTTCCGTGGATAAATCGAATGCATTCCATTGTGTATATTTCGTTTTGTCTATGAAGTCTCAATAGGTATTACCAAACTCCTAAAGAGTTTTGAACAGTGCTATACCACCAGTTAACCAGATTGTGAAGTCAAAATGTTGTCATTTTGAATTTTTTTGATTTTTACTTTGATTTATTTTTGAGGTAATGGAAGGAATTAGAAAGGGATTTTTATTTTTTGATATTTTACTAAATTTTAAAAGTCTGTAATATCTAAGCAAAAAAGTTTAAAAAATAATTTTCTACCGATTTTTTTATATTTTTTCTAAACAAATAAGAAAGACAACGAAAAAACTTTGTTCCTCCGAATATAATTTTACTTCACAGTTAACTTAATCTTAGTGTCTTAAACTTAATTTTATATAAATTTATTGAAATCCATGCTTTAAATGAATTTGGGCTTTAATGTGTTAGAAACACGCTCATTCAATTCACTTGTGATGATTGGGCAAATCATTTATGTGGTAAGAACATCACATGAAGTATGTTGCTTCTGGCTGATTATTTTCCTTAAATACTTACAGACATACTGTTGAAACCGGAAAACGTTAGAAGTGGACAGAAATGGATGGACATTGTGATAATGTATTGGTAGATGGTTAATTTGCATAGGTGAATTTCACCTCGTTGGTCATAAGATTTACTAATAATGAGAGATTTAACATGAAATTATAATTTTGAAATTATCAGGTGGGTGTGTAACAGGAAAAGCTACATTGGCGCAACTTGAACCTAAAATCTGTAGCAGCCAATTTAAATTCTTTTAGCAATTAACTTAGTTTTCATAAGGCACATATCAGACGAGGTTTAATAAAGCATGTGTATTTCCAGTATATCCTTTGTTTCTCAGAACGAATTCTGGGAAGGTTTACCCCGGGATGTCGCAAAACACAAAGCATAATAAAAAATTTATTTCCAACAGATCCGCCTAATTACTCATAACATATAATGTAAATGTATGTTATGTCCCCCAGGAGGTCACATGACGCAGAGCATAATTAGAAACGTTTTTCCAGCTGATCCGTTTATTTACTGATATCGTACAGTCAAAAGTTATCCCACGTTCTTGAGGATGTCACAAAACACAACACAAAATAAAGAATTATAATTCCAGCAGATTCACCTATTTTATCATTACCTAGAGTCAAAAGTTATGTTACGTACTCCAGGATGTCGTATGGCACAAAATGTAATAAATGATGCCATCCAAGAGATCCACCTGGTTTAGCATAACGTAGAGTATAAATTTATGTCACGTACCAAGGGCTGCCACAATATATGATAACGACTATAATTGCTGTAATTTCAACAATCCTGTAAAGAGTATAATTACAGCAATCCTGTAAAGTGTGTAATTCTGGCAATCCTGTAAAGGTATAATTCCAGCAATCCTGCAAAGAATGCAATTCCAACAGATCTACCTGAATTCTCATAACACACAATCTAAAGTTATACTACGTTTCAGAAGATAAAAAATCACATCTCTTTTGATGGACACAAAAATGATTTCCTATGCGAATATTTTATGTAAATAGCATAGTAATTAACTAGAATCATTAATACTCCCGGAATTCAAACACCTTCAGAGATACTATTCGACTCTAAATACGAAACAGATTCTAGACCAAGAAAACAACCTTTATCTTTATCAAACTCCTTCAACTGAAAATAAAAGCATAGTTGCATCAAAAATTAAAAGAGAAATCACTTGATCTCACTCTCCTTCTCTTAAAGCTCTAACTTTCAAATAAACCTGTTAACCCTCGAAAAAATAAGACAAAGCAAATGGGAAAAGAATCTGACCCAAAACATGTCTAGACCTCAGAACAAAGCCTGTCTCTATTCCACCCAGCAAATTCCTCGGATTTTTCGTCCCATTTTACTTAAGTTCTCGGAACTCGAGCAAAATCGCTTGTGTTCTGAAGAGAATGGATTGAACAAGTGTTGCCATGACAACCAGGCGAACAGATTTATTGTGTTCTCGCTAGGCACCCCAGAATTTTTTGTTTCCTTTTATTTTATATCCTTTGTCATTTCGTCTTTTACCAGATAGATATATAAGAAACAAAGAATAAGCGGAAACGGAACGCAAGCAGGATTGGATTAAAACAAACGTGAAGGCCTCGTTATCTTGTGTAATGAGGTATATCCGGTAAAAAAATTGGAGGCCTCGCGATTTTTACTGGCAGGTAACCTTTTGTTCACTCTAAAACGATCTTTGACTGAAGCACTTACGGAAAGAATAGATTTTTGCCTGTTTTTTCAGTTCATTGTTATTTTTTACAAGGTAGGATAACGCACGGTTCGGAAATGGAAATTGACTTGCCATTAGCTACATAAAAGCCGAAATATAAATAAGCGAAATGTATTAAATTTATTCTTGTTTTAACATTTGTAGTTTCGGATATATTAAGAAAGATACTTTTTAAAATCACTGATGATTTTATTTTTTGAGAAAGCATCTTTGACGTACTGAACTAGTCATCCTAACTGTAATGGGTATATTTCTTTATACTAAATATTCCATTTCCTTTAGCGAATTTAGTTATAAATTACTCCTTTCGGAGTTTTGAAATACCCATCTAAATAAACAAAGGAATGCACATAATTCAAATGAAAGATAAATATGTAATAGTGAATACTTTACCAGTGTTTCTTAAATTTTATTCAATTCTTTATGTGTGTTTTATATGGATTTAATTTACAAACAAACATGAATGCACCACACTTATAAAATATGCTTGCAGCTCATAAAACAATGAGTTATTAGATCATACATACGTGCGTAATGTAATGAAAATTAAAGCTTTAAATACAAGGTAACCATATTGACGAAAAAAAAATGGTCACAGAATCACAAAATACAGTGAAAACATTTTAGGCGATAACACGCGTGTAGTAGATACTTTGCATCTTGTGCAATTTTGTCGTCAGTTTAAAAATGGCGAGTGTCCAATAGAAAGCATTATGTGCATTCTGGTTTTCCGAAACGAAATTCGCAGCCACTACACAACGCCACTTCTAGAGTAGATCTTCTTTCAAATCTATTCAGCATTGGTTAAAATATTTTCAGGTATACAGATAACGCTTTACTCCAAACTGGAGTTGGAACACCATACCCATCATAAGAAGATGATTATTGCTTAAAAAAATTTTTATTCGTTGTCAATAAAAATTAACCAGCCAAACAACTTTATATCATAGTATGCCACATACGACAATGTCTATGTTTACAAACAGCAAATTGAGCATAATGATAAATCGCATCGTTTCAGTTCGCTCAAAACATTTTGGATCTAACTCAATATGATAAAAATTATTAAAACTATTACTAAGAACAAGTCTGCAAGATCTCTGGGCCGTCACTTCATGAATTAAAGGACAGAATTGTTACTGCAGTCTAAATTGTAACATCACAAATGCTTGAAAACACTTAGAGAGAAATAAATTGAAATTCCATGTCGTTTAATTTTGCATAACTAATGATCCATTAAGAACTACTTAACTTTATATTTAAAATTATTAAAATATATGCAGTTATTTCTCAATACATAATCATTCATTCTGTCTTGTTTTTAATTTAACCATAATGGGCACATACGTCCCGGGAATTAGACTTCATTCCCTGTTGGTAAATAAATCCCACTTTTACATAGGGTTTCATGTCTTCAGCGTTCTTAAGGAATTAGGGAATAAAATTATGATAGAAACTTGGAGACACTCTCAGATTGAAAATGGTGGACTTATGTTTCGAACACGCACATTACTGAAGTTTTAATAGGTCTATTTCTTTAATTTTACAGTAATTATATTCATGCCATATTTAGTGTACACTATTTCTTATTATTCGTATTAAGTAATAATTTAGCCATTTTAATATCAGATTTAAGAAAAAATAAATAATTTTTTTCGTGGGATATATTGTCCCTATCGTATTTAAAAGTGAGGCAATATATATATATATATATATATATATATATATATATATATATATATATATATACTCTCTCTCTGCTCCTGCCTATATATATATATATATATCCCATCAGTGATCAAATTACTACAAGATTATTGTTACGAAGCTCTAAAGTTGTTTTCCTGACAACATGATTTTGACACGCTAAACTTATGGCAGGAAATAAAGTTTTGCAGATGTTTTACTGGAATAGTCCTAGTCGACTATGCTATTGGGATATATTGTCGCAAGAAAACAGGAAAAGTGAAAAATTTTAAACTCATAGTATACTTCCTTTAGTATGCCAACATTAAATTTAACTATTTTTCATAGTTAAATTTTAATCACGCAAAAGTCGGGTCGAAAGGGTTAAGAGGATATTTTTGCAATTCAAAAATGCATGGTCAAGCATAATTCTGGCTGCTTACTCACTGTTCTTTTGTTTGTATGGTATTTTTCTCACTTTATAGTGTCTTATTTCTCATGACATAAGTACAGTTTCTGAGCCAATGCAAAAGTGATTAGCATTAGAATTATATATGAGAACATTTGAATGAAGACCACAGTTCTTTGCAGTTGAGCGAGAAAGAAACTTATAATTAAGAATACGTTTCCCATTCAGAATTGCAGTTAAGCGGGAAAAAACTTATAATTAAGAATACGTTTCCCATTCAGAATTGCAGTTAAGCGGGAAAGAAACTTATAATTAAGAATACATTGCCCATTCCGAATTGCAGTTAAGCGGGAAAGAAACTTATAATTAGGAATGCGTTTCCCATTCAGAATTGCAGTTAAGCGGGAAAGAAAGTTATAATTAAGAATACGTTTCCCATTCAGAATTGCAGTTAAGCGGGAAAGAAACTTATAATTAA
>BGPR01001248.1:112064-128104 GCA_013235015.1 Araneus ventricosus | reverse complement strand
TTCCCATTCAGAATTGCAGTTAAGCGGGAAAGAAACTTATAATTAAGAATACGTTTCCCATTCAGAATTGCAGTTAAGCGGGTAAAAACTTATAATTAAGAATGCGTTTCCCATCCTGAAAAATATCAAAAAGTTAGAAGGGAATTTCGCTATTGAGGCCGGCATTTTTAAAGCTTCATTTAAAGAAAGAAACTTCAGATTTACTTTCAGATTGAAAGAAATATTTTTTATCCATTGTTTTAACTATCTTTATCTTTGGACAAAATTATAAGCAATTCTCTACAGATACATGTCTAAATTCAGAGAAAATATTAGTAATAACAGAAAACACACACATTTCATTGTCGAAGATGCACCGCCATGAATAGCCGGAATAATTTGCATTTAAATTCATTTAAAGTAAGCGATTACGGATTTCTGGAATGTCATTATTTAAACTGTATTTGAAAAATCCTAGCCATGTTCAAACGAAAGATGTTAACATGAAAATGTATTTCTTAAAACGATGGAATAAATTTTTTGAATAATGTTTCAGTAACAAAAATGTTTAGTTCATTTTAATTTTCTGACATCGCTGTCTTAAGATCAATTTTGGACTGCATCTAGTTTGAAAGTTTTAACTGCTTGTTTTTCGACATAAAAATCTCATGCAACATAGGAAATCTAGTGAATCAGATATTTCCGGCAAGTGTATATTATATATGCCAAGTAAACATAAAAGCTGTATTGTTTATATTTTATACCCAACTCAAAGATAAACATTTTCTTTAATAAGCCGACATGCTGTTCAACAAGATATTAAGATCAAAGTGTATTAAAGGACAAATATTTTAAGTGGTTAAAAACTCCTCAAGATATTTAACACGGTCACTGCCCCATACCAACATAAAGTCATTGTTGAACTGCCGAGGATTTTTATTCGACATTATGTCGAAAGAGACCCACGGGTCATGCTCGCGGCACAAAACGAAAAAGTGTTAGGACCCACTGGTGAGGCTCACGGCAGTGAAGGTGTTAAGAAAACGGTTCAGTTATTTTTAAAATTTATTTATTTAAAAAATTACTATGTAAATAAGAGAGGACCAGTACTATGTCGAAATGAATTCTTTCTTCCTGCCAAATTATATTTTACTTTTGGCAAATGAATGCTTTTGGAGCCGGTCGAATGCGAATGCCTATAATTACGAATCTCGCAGGACATTTAATACTTTTTTAAATTTAATAACTTATTGCCCTGATAAAGCCCTCCAAAAAGGGAAATAATATAATAGTATATAATAAGCAGAATATTTGCAAAATTCGGTTTCCGAACTTCACTGCATTTTGCCACTCAAATCAGAATTGAACTGGATCTCGATTACGTTACTCTGTACGCTCAAGATTGCTATTTTGTACAACGCGGAATTTTGAATGTAGCTGAGTAAAGAAAATAGATGGTACGCACAGAAAGTGCGTTACTAAAATTAAAAACTGGGTATGTAATGCAACCTTAGTTTAAATTAATACGATTTGGGAAAAAAACTGTGATTATGTGAATTCTACTGGTCTCAGTTTGCTGCCAAGAAGCATAAAGTTATTAGAAAAAGAATGTTTCTAGTTTCAAACAGATTTAATCTATCTCCATTTTCAAAACAGCGAATATTTTCATTTAAACTTTATAAACATTGATTTATCTCCTGGCAGCATGTTTGCAACACTCAGGAAAGTCTTTAAAACCTTCTGGATCAAGAGCTTTCCAATGTAAGCTAATCAGATGTGGCTTTCCGATGAGAGCTTCTTATTTAACGGTACAAGTATTCCATTACATGAACGTGCATTTTCATATATTAGGTACCAACTCTATATTTATCGAAAAGTTGGAGGAAACACACTCATAATTCCTATTCAGTTTTAAAGTTTAAAAATTTTCCCACGCATTTTTCTACGATATGACTTCAAAGGAATTTGATAAATAATAATACGTAAACTTTAAATTTAAAAATTAATCTTAAGAGGAAGTTTTAAAAACTAATCTTTAAGGGTACGGATATTCTATTCAGTGCTTTGGGTAGACTTTGATAGGACTTAGAGATATATTACTTTGCATACCTTCGAATGTCACTAAATTATCTTTAAAAATATTCTGCGGTCAATGATTTTTTTCAAAAAATTAAAAGTACAGTATTTTAAAAAGCATTTAATGCTCTGTGCGTTCTTCTTTAAAGTTTTTCATTTATTTATTATTATTTCCCCTTAAATATATATTTTGAGCAAATCTGTTTGCTATTTTCATTATTCCATTTAAAAGTCCATTTTCAAGAAATATTTAAAGCTTGTGTACTGAATTTTTATTATAATTCCATCTTATAAACTAAAATTGACTTCTCATTAACTGAACGAAGTTGAAACTTTAAATGGATGCCCATAAGTACTTTATGTATAAGATGAATCTATATAATATATTTAACACTATTTTCTCAAAAGTAATCGATTGGACATTTCAAAGGAATGTAAATTAAAATTTATTTCGAAAAAAAGTTAACTTTAATATAAGGAGAAAATTAATTACTTCAGAATCCATTAATTATTCATTTTGTTCAACAAGAGATATATTTTAATGCTGTTACATTTACCATGTATTTTGTAAATTACAATGAATAACTCAAACAGCTTAACCCACTCTTCAAAGACATTCTCTCAAGTACCTGCGTCGGTTAGACAAAGGTGCGGAGGAACTCTGTTAACTTTGACAAAAATTCTGTCCTATTAAAATGGAAAAATACAGACAAAAGCTCAAAATATTTAACTCTTTACCGTAAATCATAATTCCTTTCTCGGGTAGAAGTAACAAATTTATGTGGATTTTTCCTGTATGCAAATTTCCGTAAATATAGCAAAAGACTTAACCCACTCTTGCTCAGACGTTCCCTCAAGTACCTGCGTCGATAGTAGCTAAAAGTGTGCCATCCAATATCTTTCTCTCTTATACTCGGGAAGTTCCCTTTCCCTTTTTTCCACGTCCTTCCTATCTTCTTATCGGACAGATCTTTTTTCTCGGATGAGGACGTAAAGATTGGTGAAAAATGACTCTTCAGTCCGATGATATGCTCTCGCAGCAGATGTGGATCAGCTATCGGGAAGTCATTTTGCTTTCGCTTCTTCTACTTCTCGATGAAGACTATGGATAGGTTTTTGAAAGTTAGAAATCTGCTTTAAAAGTTTAAAACTCACGGCTGCATCCAAAGGTAATAAACATCGATTTATCGTACACATTAGGAACCGAGATCGATGCAAGTAACAAGAGAAAATTTATGCTAAGTTTGTATCAAAAGTTGTATTTTGCAAGAGTAAAATCTTTCTTTCTTCTAATGAAGATCAATCATTTTGTTTCAGTATTTTGTCACTTATGACATAACATGAATTCGATTTAAAATATAGTTAGAGTGCAAACATTTCTGATAGAGTAAATATGTGACAGAAATGTTTTGAATAAAACTTAACTTTGAACTAAACTTTGATATAGGCACCTTTCAATTTATGTAATATGGTTTCCATATTAAGTAAATGAAGTCAAAGCATTATAATAATTCTTAGAATAGTTTTTTTCAAAGTGTTTTCATCTGGAAATTGCAACTGAAAATTTAACAAGAATTATAAGTAAATATCTATCATATCATCATCATATCTATACCATTTATTATAAGTAAATATCTTACCACCCTGTTTTTCTCAGATGTCAAACAGGAAATGTAAATGTTAAAATTACTCATGAAACAGAAAATGTATTAAAATTATCTAATTATTTTATGACATATCAATAATATTTCAAGTTCAAGAAGAGAGTTTGCTCCATTTTAAAGTTATTGCTTCGTTAATAATGTAATAAACTCTATAAAGATAATATATTTAATAACTGAATTATACATGTAGTCCACCCTTTAGAAAATTGATAAATATTATATATAGAGAAGATAAACTTATCTATTATAGATGGCATTTAATTTTAGATAAGCAAAATAAATAAAAATTTACAATTACAGAGGCATTTTGAGGAAATTTTGTCAGCATGTGCTACAATAGTTAATATTCCATTAAATAATTTACTTATTGATTTATATAATTACTTCATTGATCAAGTCAATTATTATAAATATTTGCAGAGATGCTTTTTGATGCATCGCATTTCCATGCTATAGCAATCTTTTACTTATGATACCGCTTTCAGTTTTTGTGCAATAATGGTTCATTGCTTCACGGCTAACTCGACTTGATGTCGAACTTCAGAAAATCCAGTCAATCTCAAAATCCGATAATGTGCACATTCGCCGTTTAATTCCTTGTATAATGCCAACCAGCTGAGAGACCGCGATAGCCTGGAGTCTTGGCTTCGATATCGGAGGATCACGAGCTCTTGAACCAGTTCCAACGATGATAGTTAGTGCATGCTTGGCTGTGGTTCGTTAAATCTGTTTGAAAGGAAGCAGATCCTTGTGTTGGCATGATATAAGTTAAACTTAGTGGGAGGGGCTGGCGTTAATAGTACGCCCGTGAGTTATTTCTTGCTGTGAATTTTTTATTGTTCCTCCCTGAGCCTTCTCCCTCCCTCTAACCTAATAAGAGCATCCCTCGAATACAATGCGTCTAACCGATTCATTCAGTCTAATTTCTGCCTACCAATCTAAGCCTTTTTTTTGCGCTCGCGTCATGTCGCCACACTCAGTACGACAGCAACTTGTGCGATGCCAACAGATTCGAAGACAAAGGCACGACGGACACACGCAGAAAATTTGATACATTAGCTAGAATGAGAGGATTTTTCGACCCTTTCATTGAAAACTGCCAAAAATTTTACATATCTGGTCGATCGACGAAAGCTTGGAAGCCTTTCATTGGAGATGCTCGTTTATTCAATACATGCAAAATAAATTATCTTCTTTTTCTATTTTATTTGCCATTCTGTTTCTCTATTTCTCTCTGTTACGGTTCCTGAACAGATCAAAATATGAAGCAGAGGGCGGAAGAAATGACCTGGCGTACTCTATACGCCGTCCCTCCCAAATTGTGCCACACTCTAGCCCATCGCAGGTATGGTTAGAAAAGTATCGGCTTATTATAATTCTTGTCATATGAACACGGGCATGAAGAATCGAATTTCAGATGGACTTTGTGTAGCTTTAAAACATGAAGTGAATCGAGCCAAATAAACAACCAACTGAATGAAAAGTACGTTCTTCCTTTTACTGATACTTCAATAATAACTAGTGCATCTTCCTTCCTTAAAGCGTTTTCCCCAAATATTATAAATATTTTTTCATACCGTGTCATGTAAATGGTCATAAACATTACACTCTTGAAAATTTGCATTTTTAATAGCATTTATCTTTAAATACAAACAAAAAAACTTTGAGGAACTTATCCATTATGAATGGAATCGTAAGCTTCAAAGTGAGATTTTACTAAACACGTCTACTGCTGTAAATTCTGTTGATTTTCCCAGAGAATTTTAAGAAAAACTGTTATTTCTCGAATTTTTATTATTTTATAATGATATGAGATGCTTGCATATTTGTGTTCAGATGTACATAAATTACTGTCGGGCTTTGTATTTTATAACATTTACATATAAAGAAATGGCAAGGCAAATCGTAGGAAGGATACACTTAATAGCACAATTGAAAGAACACGAGAACAAAGTCTAATGAAACCGGTATTAAAGATTCGTCTACATGGAATGCAAATTCAAATTGTTTGTGCAGTCACGCGCAAGTACTTAAGTAGAAGTTTTAAAAGACTTTACCTCTCTCTAGAATAACATCTAGTACTATTTCCACTCAGCAATGAACCTTCTGCATTTGGAACAATTCCAAGGACCTCTTAAAAACACTTGATGTAAATGATTAATTGTCTTTAGTCACACTTTTTACTGGTGCTGCTCTTGTCAAACTTGTTTTAAATGGGGAGCTTTTTCATAAATTCGGGTCACATAAATCTTTTAACTACGTTTTATGAATGACTTGGCTAACATGAAATGATTTACTGTAATCAAAACAACCATTAATCAGTTGTCGAACATTCAATGAATTAATGAGTGTGTTACAAAACTGAGGGTGATTTATTTTAAAGTAAACTTATCTTTTTTACTTGATTTTTCGTATTCATTTTCCGTGATTTCTTCCTCAATTTTTTATTTAATATCTACGAGAAAAACGACTTCATGAGTCTTACAAGTATTACTTTGGTATCAGCCCTCACTAACACATAATCTAACAGATATCTGATCGTTTTATTTACATTTGGCTTTGATTTTATTGATAAAATAAATTAAAATGGTATGTGCATATTTAATTCAAATTAAATATTATTTAAAAACTTGTAATAATTAATAATTTTATATTTATTTTTTTGTTTTACGCGGCCTTCACTTATATGATATTAGTAACTCAATTCTGACGGTTAGTTACATATACAAATTTTTAAAACATATAAAACCATTTGATCGGAATTTATAGTCTGCACTACGCAAGAGCTTGAATTAAACAAGATATATAAATCAAACTACACATGTTATCAAATAAGGATTACAGTAATATTACTAATATGGAATTTATTATATATTTTAATAGGTTAATACTTTAAATATCATATTAAACAAATTATTAAGCGCGAGCTGGCTTCAAAAATCAGGCTTGAAGATAAAACCGTTTAATTTCATACTTCGACACTAAAGCTCGAACTCATTTACTTTGAATAATAAAATGGATGTAATGAACTTTGAGTAAATAGATATTTTAAATTAAGCAAATTGTTTAATTTCAGGATTTAATGCTTATTTATATAAAAAAGAAGAAAATTTAGGTGCGAGTTTGATGACACTAAGTATTCTAAAAACAAAATCTTTTCCGGTATATCGATCGGGGAATATTTTTTTATCTACGCCTATACCATCCATATATTTCTCAGAACGATATGATATTGAAACATGATAACAACTTGGAACATTGAACTCATGTTGTCCAATAAATTTTCGGCATTTATTATTTGAAAATGTAAAAACATGCAATAATGTTTTAACAAATCATTCAATACAATTTAAATACATTATTGTACAGGGACTTATGATATTTTCTGAAAAACTTTTATTTAAGTTTTTTATAGTAATAATGAAATTCAATTCAATGATATTTATACAGAAAGAGAATTTTTTCTTTGTCTCGGAAGTGTATCAAATTTTCTGCTTTCAGCTTCTTAAAAAAGCAGACATTTTCAGAAGAAAAGAAATCAAAGCTTTGTATTCATAAAAAATATGTAAATTAATTCTTCGGAAATAGTTTTTTTTATTTTAATCTTGTTTTTCCTACTGTACCTGAAGTACTTTGCTTGAGATACTGTTTTATATAAACAAGAATATGTAAAAGTAAAATAATCAGTTACCTTGTTCAGTGTATACTGTATAAGAAAGAAAATGAGTTTCGTTTTCAAACCAAAGAAATAATTTTTTCTTCTTTTAAAGTTGTAACTAATGTATCTTTGGTTGAGTCGCGAAATCGGACTGACAGGCAAGTACATTCATTTTGATGACAATAAAAACTACAAATTAAACTAATGAAAAATTTATGCATTTTATTTAAGTGCCTTTAACTATATTTAAATGTGTAACTTATTCGATAGCAGATGTCTTTCGCTTTTCTATGAATATTTATTATCATTAATTATGTTGAACTTGGCAATATGATTAATGGCCAGTTAATGATTTACTGCCTCGTACACCCTGATCAATTGCTTCTCATCTCCTCTAATAATCTGTTTCTCTGAACTACGTAGTGAAATGTACAGTATAATTAATATTTACATAATTCTGTTGCTTGGCATAATTCTATAGAAATAGTATTATCACATTTAAAAATCAATACTGATTAATAATATCTTTGAATTAAAAAAAGTGAGATAGGTGATTCTTTCTATATTAATAAGTATTGCCTAGAACTATACTCTTGAATATATACAGAATTAATGTGAATATTCGAATAGATTAACTTTAGAGGAATATAAAACGAGCAATAAAGTATTAACTACTTTAGTAGTAATTATTAATTAGATATTCCATTTAAAGTAGTACTTCATTTGTATTATGGAATACGTCAGGTTTTTCAATTAAGAAATTAACAAAACTTGAACTACAGTAGGAACCATCGTCGTCTAAAGAAGAACCAGCTTGAAGAGAGTAAAGTTTGTCCGGTGCATCTTTCTAATGCTCGCTTAGGTTTACACAAAAGTGAAAAACATAATGTGCATGCAAATATAAACTAGTGCTTCTTTTCTTCAAAGAACGACCTTATTACATCGAAATAAATTATGTATCCGTGTCAGAATGGAAAATGTCATATATTGGACTAGAACACAATTCAGGTTGCTGGGGAATCTTCTACCTTTGAACCATCAATGTGAAGACGGATTGTCCAAAGATCAATTTCTCCTAGAACTTAACTTTCTTGGATTTCGAAATCGCAGAATCCACCTCAATTTTTTTATATAGTGTCCTTATAACTTGCAAATAATGCCATGTAAATTTTTTAAAAAAATCTTAAGAAAAGAGATTGTCTTTCTGTAGACTGCTTCCAGCAGGAAATTGCAACATATAGAGTCTGAGCAAGAAACCATAAAAAAGATCATGTTTATTGAAACTAAAACGAAAAAATATACTTTATACTCATACAAAGTTCAAAAGCCATACTTAAAATTGGGTAAATTCGAGGTAAATTGATTTAAGCAGAAAAATGAGTATTTTGGGATTAATTATTTGCATTCGAAAAATATTGATATGGGAAATTGGATTCCAGATATTAAAAGAAAAGAATCATTGATGCAGAAAATAAAAAAGTAATAAATGATGAATATTACAAGCAAATCACATACATTTCAATTCTAAATGTTAAATAAGTTGAGCTTCATTTTGATTTCAGATAAAAATTTCTTTACTGTCTAGAAAATATAAATTTCTCCTGGAAAATTATCAATTTATTTAAATTCTAGAATTTTTAAATAATGCATTTTAATTTTTATTGGGTTTTTTAACCGATCTAGTTTTATAACAGTTATATTAGATTTCGTAGTGTGATATGGAGCATTCTTCTAGTTTTATATATTAGTTTGAATTTAATGTATCTTTTCTAGATATAACGCTTTCCATATAATTCGCTCTTATAAATATTCTCTGTAATACCAAGATTTGCACTGCAAACAGGCATTGAAGAATGACGCGTTATGACAAACAAGATTACTTACAGCGTCCAAGTATTTATGTGGTTATAATCGATTTGAATTATTGCTTTTGTAGGCTATAATCCCAAAACCATCTGTGCACAAAATAGGAAACAGGGAATTAAAATGAAAGAAAGAATTATATGGTTTTCTCATATATCGGGATATATTGTTTCGTCTAGACATATAAAAGCTATATTTATTTCAACTACTCTTATTTTATATTTGAAAGAAGGAATTTTATTTCTTTGCGTTCGCGTCCTTTTCCTATACTCATGCAAATGCGTTTTGAAAAGGAATTCTGATAAGCTTATAGACATTTAAAAAAAGAATTTTGTCATAGTAGAACCGAATAAAATGATAAAATTTTTCTTTCCTATTCACTGAGAGAGAGCATTTATGGAATAAGACGGGATGTCTTCTCAAATAGCAAAGTTTTATATGCATTTACTATATAGAATGCATAAAATTTGCTAGAATATCAGTTGTGGGGTATATTTCGAGAAGAAATCGATAGCAAAAGCTTGAAGATGTCGCTTTTTATTATATCAGTATTTAGGATGTGCTTTGTCTTTAAATATTCAAGTGAAAATTCAATTGCTTCACTATAAAAAATAATTTATTTCGGAAGTTTTACTAAAAAATGAATAGATTTCTGGACATATTTCTGATGGGGAAGAGAGATTTTCAAATAGATTTAATAAACTTATATTTTTCAAAAGTTCTACGGCTTTTATATAAAATTAAATTTGTTATCAGGCTTTGCAAGGGATGGATTCAAGTCTTTCTTTGTTCATTATAATTAGATTAGACTCATTAGATTAGATTCATTATAATAGAACTCATTTTGATTAGACTCCATCATAGCTTGTATTTCTTAACAGGATGTACACACAAAGACGACGCATTTGCTAATATTCAGGTCTTTGTTTGAAGTTCATTTATAGAATTTTTATTTAAGTATTTGCCATATTAATTCCCCTACTTTATTATCTATAATATAAATAGAAAATACATGTGTCTGTCGGCCTGTCTGTTTGTCGGTCACAAGAACTCATCCTAAACGGTGAACCGTAGCGACATGAAATTTGCACGTGACATTCTGGGGTGCATTTCTAGGTCAACTGTGCTATTTTCAACTTTCTAAATTAATTAATTCTCAAGATATTTAATTAAATGATGAAAATTAAACCTTTTAAGCCTAATTATTGGACGTTTTTTTGCCAAAAATTTATCTCACGAAAATTATTTTTCCACCATCTTAAAGAGCAGACATTTATCTTTTTAATGAAACTAACTCCATTGCGGTATTTTTCTCTAACTTAAATTAACATTTCAAAATTCATTTTAAACGCAATTTGTAACTATGTTTTCTATTGTTATAAAATTAAATTCAAAATAATTTATCATTTCATGAAATCCTTTATTCACGTGCTTTCGCTGCTGTTAAAATTATAAGAAAATATTACTTTCTTTGGACATTTAACTGCAAGGCAGACTTGTCACTTCCGGTTTTGTGTCTGAGCATATATAGCTTTTACTATGCACTTGCAGTAATCCAATGACGTTAGTTTGATTACTATGCGATTTTCCGAGCTTAATTTTGATAAATTTTTAAATGAGGCTAAAATTAGAGAAATTTCGGCGTTATTCGCCTCTGAAAGAAAGCCAGAAACTTTTTGTACACCATCTTAAAGAGTAAAACATTATCTTTTAATTGACAGTAATTCCATTGCGGTACAATTTTTTTCTGTAATTGTAATTAACATTTCAAAATCAATTTTTAAGGCAATTTGTAGCGATACTCGCGCTTTTTATTCTTATAAAATTAAATTTAAGCTAATTTATTCTTCTTCCAATAAACTCTTTATAATGTTATTATAAGAAAATATTGCTTGCTTTCTCTCCACATAAACTCAAATGGAGACTTTTTACTTCCGGTTTTATGTCGTAGCATATACCCTTTCTTAATATTGTTGCACAGTAATCCAGTGACGCTAGTGAATGATATGTGATGAGAGTTTATGAGAAGTTTTGTTTGATTTCAACAATTTTTGCAATGATTCTAAAGAGTGTGGTAAGTATTTCCAAATTATTTAGTACGGTTCCTATTAAAGGGAGAGGCTCTAGGGAGAAAAAAAAGATTTTTACGGTTCTATCTGTCGCAAGTCCTCATAACTCCTCATAAATGGTGAGCGGTGGCGATCTGAAATTTGCACACGACATTCTGGAGTGCATTGTTAGGTCAACTGTGCTTTTTCCATCTTTCAAAAATAATTATTTCTTATGATATTTAATTAAAAAATGAAAATTAAGCCAATTTTTGGCGTTTTTTATTTTAATTTTTCGCCAATAGCATCTCAATTATATATTGTACGACGCCGATGATTTATATATCATCTTAAAGAGCAGGAAATTATCTTTTTGAATGTCATATAATCTTTCCCCTAATTCTAACAAAGATTTCAAAATTCATTTCAAACACAAATTATAACAAAGCTTTCTAACATAGAAATAATTAAATTGCAAACAATATAATGTTTTATCAAATCCTTCAATCCCATGATTCTTTATCACTGTTAAAGTTATGATAAACAAGTAATATAAAAAAATAATTTTAAAGTCAATTCCTACTTAGGTCAACAAAGAAAAATTTTATTTTAGAAATTTTTTTCTCCCATATAAAACTAAAATTAATTAATTAAATTTAATTAATGAATTGATATTTGAAAAAACTGTATTAACATCAAATGTCATCCACTACAAGTTTTAAAAAATGTATTTGAACTTGAGTGGATAAATAAAAAGTATTTTATTAACGATTGAAAATTTGAGCAAGATATATAAATAAATATATATATAGGAAGAGTGTGAACTAATAGCAGGAAATGAAAAATATTATTTCCTTTGAATATAAATAGAGAGGTAAAATTTTTAATTCAACTAATTTTGCAGCATGTACCTCTTCCAATATGTTAGCACCGCAATCCATTGACGTTAATTACTTTCTCTATGCTATGCTTCGTTTAATTTTAGAAATTTTAAGTATCTGAATGAGTGTGTAAAGTCATTCAAAATTATCGATTCCGGTTCCTACCGGAGAGAGAGGGACTAAGGAACAAAAGGAAGGCCACTATGGGGCGTTTTTAATGTCAGTCACACAGACACTAAAAAGAATACTATTTTTTTGCAACACAAGGCTTATAGAAGTGAGAAAAAAAATACTCGAAAAGGATCGAAGGAAGATTCAAATTAAATGATACAAATGCAAATTCCAAGCAGAAAAGGGGGAAAAAAAGAAACAAATGTAGAATAAATTGGTCACATCCATACAAAGACATGAATGGAATTAAGCAATGAAGTGAAAAAACAAGGGGAATAGATACAAAACATATTAAAATGTTTATAAAAGGTTTAGATACAAAATAAATAGTCGCATATACACAAAAAATTGAGAAAGACGAGAAATGGAGCAAAAGCTATACAAGGTGGGGAAAAGAGAAAAAAGAATAAAGCATTCAAAAATTATATAAAAGCACACAAATACACAAAATATCACACAGCATATAAAACACACAAATTTCGCACAGGTGACAAAACAAAAGGGCCTGATCCAAATATAATTGAGAAAAAAAATTTATTCCAAAAATTAAACAGTAAAAATAAATAAATAAAAATAATAAGAAAAAAATTGTAAATGCCAGCAAACAGATACAAAATTTGTATGCTATATAATGAGGATAAAAGTGCTGTCGATAAATTCACAAAATGATGCAAAGCAAGTTCTGTTCTCGACTAAAGTAGGAAAAGATGGTGGCCATGCTAAATTGTTTTTCTTTAGACTGTCTCCATAGAGCAAGAACACAAGTCTGTACGTCATAAATTGAGACGTTTTAGATAGGCATTAAAGTTTCCATGCCCAGAGAGAAATTGAATAATTCTGAAATTAGGGAGGAAATGGATGGCTTTCAAACGTCCAAGAATGGAAAGGAAAAAAATTCTTTGGTGGATTTCGCATTGTGAGAAATTTGATATAGGCTATTCTATTGAGAGATAACATGTTTCTTGAAAACACTTTTGTAAAATGAATTTGGTACAGACATAGGGATGAAATCAATTAGTTTAGACGCTTCTTTTACAAGCCAATTAGCACGTTCATTGCCATACATTCCTTGTACTCCAAATGAAGACAATAAAAACAAAGATATGAAAGAGCATCTGCTGTCACCGCAGCAATTATGGGGTTAAAGAAATGAAATGCCAAGGACTGCTAAATTCAAAAAATACGGGTATAGACGACCGAAAGCCAACGAAAAACGCTGCTGCAAAAAATGCTTTATTAAGTTTAAAGTGTTACTGAGATTTGAAAACATTTTTACCCCGACCAACGCCGGACATATCAGCTAGTATAATATAAGAAAGGGCTTCTTTTGAAAATTGAATTCATTATTGAGAATGAATCTGAAAGTTGAAAACAGCACAGGAAGTTACTCTGAAACAGAAAATGACTCTGAAAGTTGAAAACAGCACAGATGTCCTAGAAATGTACCCCAGAATGTCATGTGCAAATTTCGTGGCTGTACTGTTTCCTACATTGGAGGAGCTCTTGTTACAGACGGACAAGCAGACAGATGCATGTATTTCCTTTTCTTTTTTTATCAAAGACTAGCAGTACGCGCTCGGCGTTGCCTGTGGAATTAGGACTTCAACAAAATGAAAAAAAAAAAAACCTCCCACAATGACATGAAAAAGTTTTGAAAACAAAATAAAAACAAAAGATACACGTTATCGATTTTACCGGTTATTTTTCTTCGCAGTAATGACATTTGAGCGGTAAGAAAACAGTACGGAGTACGTTAATCCAAAACAATTTTAAAAAATTGCAACGTGAACATCTTGTTACAGACAGACAAACAGACAGATGCATGTATTTTCTCTTCTTTTTTCTTATCAAAGATATACGTCTAGACTAGAATATACTTGAGATCTTCTTACATTATAAGCAAAAAAAATTCCCTTCAAATTGTTAATTCATGCTTACGTCTTCTATAAAGATAAAACACATTTTCTTTGTAATGAAATCTTAAAGGGTGTTTCATTTGAGAGGAGCTCAAATATCCCAGAATTTGAAACAAATACCAAAGTGTTTCTGCTACTGTATATTAAATATTACATGTTCGAGTATCATATGTCGTAAAGCCGTACCTTAGGGACTTTACTGCATATTATAAACTTATATCCTTTTAAAACCATGTAATCAAATTAGAAATTTTATCTACCAAAGCCATTTAATAATTCTGAACCAGCACTTATATTCTTTAATTAGAATTATTTTTACGATCATTATAGTATGTGATCATATATATTTTAAGTATAATAGTTTATTAAAATAAAGTAAAACAGGATTCATTTGGTTAAATCATCTGAATTTAAATGAATATAGAACTAATGTCATGCGTTGAAACTGATGATACGCTATATGAATAAAAGTATTAGGACACTTTCGGAATGGTACTGCACTCCGAAAGTGTCTGCTGACCTAAGTTCAACCATACTGGCTTATAGAACAAAGTCCTCTTGAGGCTACTTATAATTCTGTGTGTTCTTTGGTTAATATCAGAATGCTGCCCTAATAATCAGTAACAGATTTATGACATCCTTTCTAACTCAAATGAAGAAACAGATAACGTCTAATATATTGTTTTACATTAAATCTATTTTTCTTTACATCTCATATATGAATGAATACATTTTGAAAGTAATAAACGTAAATCAGTACTGAATTTAGTCCATGACAAGCAAAAATAAAACCCCGAATCCCCAGTACCTAATTCATCTCGCCTGAACTCCAACGGATTCAACTTTTCATGTCCCAGACAACACGTTACTTTAATGGTTAGTCGGCGATTCCATTGCCAGTTTGTTGAGGGTAGTTCGGCGGGTCGTTACACTGTATAAAGCTCCAAAGTTACGAAATTTCTAGAAACAATGGCAATGTCTTTACGTGACACTTTTAATGCCTTTCAAAAACATTTTTGCTGAACATTTTAATAACCTCCTTTTAATCAATTTAAAAGCAAAATAAATCGGAATAACAAAGCTCAAAAGCACGCTCTATCCGCGATACACCACTATCGCCTGTTGAAAGCCATCGCATTCTGATAAAGATCTTAATAATTAATGCTCTTCCGGAAATTACTGCACAGTCGTAACAAAGTTCCATCTCTGCTCTGCATTCATTACCGAGACTCGGGCTAATCGCGCCCGAGAAAACTCGTCGAAGGCTAATTAGAGCGGCGGGAGCTGCAATCGGAGATCCCACTTTGTTTGCTCGCGGCTAATTCAATTTGAAGCACCCCCGTCCCGCTATCTGCCGGAATAATAATATTCCGATTCCGAGAGTGAGAATTCGTGTCGTTGCAAATGAGTTCCATCCGGTTGGAAATGTGCTTCATGAACTGATGGAACGGATCCGACCTATGGGTTCCTGGCCGGATCTTCCGGATTGCAGGACAGGATGCTCGTCAGATGGTCGGCCCTGATTTGAAGGGTGTGGGGTCCGATACAGCTGGAATGGTAGGACTTAGGATCCTAGCAGAATAGAAGCAATATATTCATATATCTTATAATCCAAAGAAGATTCAAACTAGTACTCGCCATCTTTATGCCTTTAGTATATAGAAATACTTTTGTAACATGAAAGAGAAAAAAAATTACTGTAAAGGATTGTGCAGATGATAAAAATTATGAAGTTATATATTTATCTCCACATTGGCAACTGAGATATAAAAATAATTCAGACA